>CAIGRT010115865.1:0-11446 GCA_903798405.1 Fraxinus platypoda | reverse complement strand
GGCAATTTCAGCATCACACATAGTAGAGAGTTCTTGAGCCTTTTTGAAAACCTCTCTTCCTCTTTGTAAAGGTCACTTGGCGTGCCGTCAAGTTATCAATCTTCTTGATCTGAATCTTCTGTCTCACCATTTTCACAGTGCACTCACTGCAAACAAATATTATATGTATGTCGTTAGTACAATACGAAATATATAGAGATCGGGGGACGAGAAAGAACATTGGTCTTCGACAAAAATAAGGAAAAGAGAAGCAAAGCATATTTTCAAGTACAATACAGAATCTGAAACCACAACCCAAAAAAAATGGAAATCGCAGTGAGAAGAATCATTCTGCTTTTTTGCATAAAATAGAAATCTTCAACGGTCTCACATTTACTAATTCGGGGAAGAGATGAGAACCTCCACCTGCAGAAGTGAAACCCTAGAGAGAGAAAGTAGAGAGCATCTGAAATCAGAAACAAAGTGAAGTGGCAGGGGGTGGGGGTCCACTGAAATTACCTTTACGGGGGTATAGCCACACCACTGGATATATACAATTCTACCAATGTTACTTTCCACTATATAATTAATTTATTTTGGTTGCACAAGCCGAATTACAACAGTTATAAGCTAATATTAAATTCAACTGAATTGTAATATTTATACCCATTTTTATCTTAAATAAAATAATTTAAAATCCACTCGAAGAAAAAATCGAAATAAACAAAGCCCAAATATGCATGGACTAAGCTCTTTAGTTGATTTGAGGCAATTGCATCTAACCACAATATTAATGAAATATAGTTCACAAAATGTTATAAATGCCAAATTAATAAAAATGACATTTTTATCAAAGTAACATTTACTTGATTGACAATATAAAAGATTTATTTAACATTTTTTTTAAATATAGTCAAATTTGATGTTTTGGTGCATCTCTGTTGTAATATAGTAGGACAAGAAATTACTTGTTAAGCAATATCCTCTTTCAATTTCATGTTAAGCAATCAAAATTTCACTTTTGTGTACATCATATAATTTCCATACGTATGATTTCAATAGCTCGATTTTAGCACAAGTATACAACACAAGCAAATTCAAAACAAAAGATTTTAATGTTGAGAAGCCACGTAAATCCACAACATTGGTCCCCTGACACTCAACTCACTCACACAATAATTTATAATTATATCCTATTAAGAAAAATGGACAATTATTCTTCTGGGCTGTAGTCTCCTGGCAATGGCATCATCTTCAGTTGGGGAAAGGAAATCTGCCAAATTAACATAAGCATACAGTCAAAAAGATCTGAGACTACACCTAACTACGACAATACTTTTTGTGTAAATTTGAATGAGGTTACGTGAATCTAATGAACATTAAGTACCCAAGCCTGAGGGCAGTATCAGAGCCATGAGAATTAGTGATGCGCTCGGATGGATTGCTTTGCTCAATACCATTTCCAGTACCTTCAGATTTCTGCATAAACAATTTACTCAATGACTTGAGAAAGCGAAACTTACTACTGAATTCCAATGCGTGCAGAGCGAGAAATGATATATAATTTTGGAAAATAAAAAATCGACTCTCACTTCTGCTTGCTGTTTCAACTTAGCATTTTCTTCCATTAATTTCGATTCCTGCATATCAGGAAAGTTAACTAATTAGCCCAACCCTTCAGTTGATTTTATCTTTTTATGGGATTTAAGTCTTAATAAGGAGCAGCATGATTATTTTTTTAATCAAAGGATAAAGTTTGAGGTCTTGCCTTTTTCAAGAGCAAATTGATCTCTTTAAAATATTTGTCATTCTTCCCCATGGAAAGACAAATGTTAGCTCAAAAAATCTAAATATGAAGCACTAGAAAACACCAAAATGTATGCAATAATACCTTTGTTTCCACAACATTGTTTAGTACTCCTTGTACCCTTTTCTCTAGTTTGATCAACTCATCCATGTCAAGTCCTTGGAGCTCTTCTCCCTTAAGCTGCCTATCAAAATTACAATTGTGTCTCAACTGTGCAATGCACTTGAATACTCGGAACACATCTTTAATTTACAGCCATATTTTACCTTAACTCNCCATGATCATCTTGCTGAGAACGCCATAGCTGTCATTTTCCTGAGAAGAAAATGCAAACATAATAAGTTTCACTTCTAACATTTTCGTGTTTTTCACATTATATTGTTGAAATATGAATTTCATTTATTTAGTCAAGTTCATCATGTATTTAATCAAGTTCACTCGTGTCTTTTAAGATTACTCTTGCAAACATTAATCAACTAGTTTATTCGTGTACTAGAAAAATGCATGAATTGTTTTTGGGATTAGTTTGCTTTAATAACTAGTACATGTATTATATTAAATGCATGTTTCGTAAAGTTTATAAAGGTCAGTGATTGTACTCATTTTTCACAAGTCATTTTGGAGTGTTAACATATGAAGTTGAGTATTCTCTTAAATATTTCTTCTCTTCTAAAAGTTGTTCCACGAGTCATTTTGGAGAGTTAAGAAATAAAGTTGAATTTTCTCTTAAATATTATTTTCTCATCTTTTAAAAGTTATTCAATCTCCAAGTTTTCAACAAAAATTCTCTTCCCCGTTCCTCAACTCACTAATGATAACTATACTACGTGGTATATTCGTATGAAGGCATAAGTTGGAAGTTAAAATTTATGGGACTTGGTATAGAAAGATTTTGAACCTTAAAATAAAGAAGGCATATCTCAAGCACAAAGAGATTTGCAACAAGTAACTAAGAAGAAGGATCAGAAGGTTTAAAATGCTACCACTTCAAAGTAAACATGTGAGATTTTCAAAATACATACAAAGGTGTGAACAAAGTCAAAAAAAAAAAATTCTTCTTCAATATTTGAGAGAAGAATATGAAGTTCTATCCATGAAGGATTCAGAATCAATTTCACATTACTATTTGCTAGTATGGTGGTTATCAATGAGATGAAAATGATAATGAAGTAAGTGATCTTCAAGTGGTCGAAAAAATTTCGATTTTCACATGAAAAATTCAATTTTAGTGCACTGGCAATCGAAGAATCAAAAGACTTGAAAGAAATAACTATTTTTGAAGTCGTGAGTACATTACAAACTTACAAGGAGAAGGTTTAAAAAGTAGAAAGAACAGATGAGAAGAAAAATACGAACTAAAGAGGTAAGAGGATATGAAAGAGGTTGTAGAAAAGGAGACAGAAATTTCCAGCATTCATCATATAATGAAGGGAATTATCAATACTTATTTAATTCAAAAGGGGGAGGAACACATAAACTCAAAGAAGATGAAGGAAAAATAATGGTTGGAGATATGATAAATCTCAAATTGAATGATATAATTTTCATAAACTTAGTCATTTTGCATGTGAGTGCACGAATAACGTGGAGCAATCCAACTACGTTGAAAATAAAGACAAAGGAAAAGGAACTTTACTATTGGCATACAAAGTACAAGGCGCGAATAATTCTGAATCATACGTGTGGAGACAAATCTATGTCCAAGGAACTTGAAGAACTAAACGACCATGGTACATTTTCATATGATTCAAATGTGCAAGTCAAAGGTAAAAGTAGAATTCTCATTCAAATGAAGAACGTAACAAAATAAATTTTCTTTGTTTACTATATTCCTTTTATGAAGACATATTTTTAGCTCGAGCTAATTTTGGGACCAAGGATATTATAAAAAATCAACAAATGATAATACGAGATTGCAATGAAAACTTGATTGTTAAAGAGTTCCAATAATAAAGAATCGAAAATTCTCGTCCAATATTCAAAGTGGAAAAGTGGAGTGTTTGTAGGCATGGTCAAAGTTCATCATATCTATGGAATTTAAGACTTGACTATCTAAATTTTGACGGTCTAAACATCATGACGAAGTGAGATATGGTGAAGGAACCGTCATTTATTTATCATCCAAATCAACTTCACGAAAAGTGTCTCTATGAAAAGCAATCAAAAAGGCTTTACTGAAAGAAGCAAGTTTTCGAGCATTGAGGCTAATTGAATTAGTGCATATGAATCTTTGTAGATCAATCAAAATATTGGTATATTTTATTAGAGAAAAGTCTGATGCATTTGAGGCTTTCAAGGTCTAGGCGATGGTGGAAAATCAAAGTAGTCATAAGATCAAAATATTATGCTCATATCATGGTGGTGAATACAATAGCAACACATTAAAAAAAAAATTGTTAAGATCATGGCATGTATCATTCTTTGACTATTTGTATATCTCTTCAACAAAATGGCGTAGCAAAGAAAAGAATAGGGCTGTCGTGAAAATTACTCGAAGTATGTCGAAAACTAAAAAGATGTCGAAGAAGTTATTTGCTGAAGTTGCTTAGTGTGCTGTGTATTTGTTGAATAGTTGTCCCACCGAAGTGTGTATAATGACTCAAGAAGCATAGAATGAATTCAAGCAAAGTATATTACATTTTCGAGTTTTCGAAAGCATTGCTTTATCTCATATTTCAAAAGTAAAAAAAACCAAACTGAATAATAAGAGTGAAAAATAATAGGTATGATTCAAGATCAAATGGCCACAGGATCTACAATCCAATAAATAAGAAGATGATCAAAAGTAGAGATGTTAAGATTGGCAAAATTATAATTTCTTCAGGAACGTGAAAGGTTTACCAGTGGATCAAAGGCATAAGCATTTTTAGGATTGGATCCTTCCTTGCCACGACGAATATGTTGATTCTTATCAGTTGTTGTCTATCTGGATTTTTCTCTTGCATGAAACGGCTTATTCTTCTTCGGACTCGGATGCCCACATAGTACTATTATTACTCTTTTTTTACTTGCCCCCAACGAATGTCTTTCTAGAAGTTTTCACTCAAGTAAGGACTTCCAATACCGTACCAAAGCAAAATCAATGTACATAAGTTAGGACATATTATCAATGATCTCATCCTAACCAATTGGAGAACGATTTTCTCTTTGCCGTTAAGTCAGCGGCTAGGCTGGTTGTTTAATACGCGATACAAGATAAGGAAAGAGTAATTGAAGAACAAGGTGACGTGATTCCGCCTCAACTAACACCATCAACTCCATCACCAAGATATGGTCAAGATATATCTTCATCTTCATCATCATCAAGTAAAATATCAAATCATTTTAGAAGTCTTTGGGATATTTACGATGATACCGAGGAGTTTTCTCAACATCTTAAGAATTTAACTTTATTTTGTCTATTTGTTGATCATGGGGTTATTGATTTCGATAAAGCTATTCGAAATTACTAAGGAGAAAGCCATGAACGAAGAGGTCGAAGCCATTAATAAGAATGATACTTCAGAGTTAGCCACGCAACCTAATGATCAAAAGCCGATTGGAGTCAAATGGATTTTTATGGAAAAAACAATGTAAATGGTGAAATAAAAAGCTACAAAGCAAGGTTAGTAGATAAATGATACAATAAAAAAATGATGACAATTATGACAAAGTAATTGCACCAGTAGCTCGTTACAAAATAATATGACTTATTGTTTCCATGGCAGCAGAAAATGAATGAATATTCAAAAAAATGAATGTTAAATCGATATTTTTGAACAAATTTTTGCAATAAGATGCATACATACTACAACCTCATGGATATTTTGTGAAAGGGCACGAAGACAAGGTTTTGAAGTTGAAAAAAACCTTTTATAGTTTAGAGCAAGCTCCAAAGGCGTGAAATTCAAGACTTATAAATTTCAAGCTAATGAATTTATTTGTTTTGAGAGTAGAGTTCCTAATAACCCTAGCCATTTAACATATAATTAGTTGCTAACGAGTTCCTAATAACCCTAGCCATTTAACATATAATTCTTATTTTGCCTGGTACAAATTACACACTTTGCTAAAATCCATAACATTTCTCAAATATGGAATTGGGTTATTTATGAGAATTTGATGCACACAGAAATATAAAGGATAACAAAAACGAAATTATAAAAAGAATTTGCTGAATTAACCATTTAGGTGAATAACTTAAAAGAGAATTCAGGTTTTAATTTACTATTCAAAATCAATCATCTTACAACTAAACTTACACAAAACTCTTAACTAGACTTTCAAAGCAAATTAAACTCTAGAAAATTTATTATTTTGATCAAAGTCTTGATCAAAATATAATAACTATTAGACAAAAATGATAAAAAGTATTTTGATCAAAGTCTTGATCAAAATATAGTACCTATTAGACAAAAATGATAAAAAACTAATTGATTAACAATAACAAAAATGAAATAATAAAATATTATATAAACGAAAGATCCACTAGCATCATTCTCCTTGGGTTGGAGAAGATTCATCGTCGACTTTGTTGTCGCTCATCCAACACCTTAAAGTGACAGTGGTTCAATTGATATGTCAATGACATAGGTATTATCCCATATATATTGATTCTATAAATATTTAAAAATTGAGTAACTAATAGAATTTTTTCATTTCTATCCTATTGTATCCCAAAAAATTCACCAAACATTCGAAGTTATTGCATTGCAAAATTTTGGAACTTCCAAATGTTCAAGAAGTGTATTTCATCCTATGACTTACTCAACCAAGGGGTCTCAACTGCAAACTGACCATTTAAGTGTGAAAAATATTTCATTTGCATAATTGTGATTTCATTTTTTACCAACTGCCATATTTTCATGATAGTCATCCCTTGAAATTAAGAAGTGAATTTCAAAGTCAATTATCGATCCATACTGAGTTTCTCAAATTTCTCGAGAATCTCGACATGAGTTTTTCCTCGAAGATTGATGATTTTTTCGTCAGATTTAATCTTAAAATCCGTACGATAATCTGAATCGTTGTCCCCGTGGAAGTTGCTCTCCAATCCCATGACCAATGTCGGCCCCACAATTATCGGAACACTATCCATCTTTTAATTTTCCCTTTGCAACCCTATCCACAGTTAAAATATAAATCTACATTTAATGAGCTGGAAACAATCTTGTTTTTGCAATATTTAACCTCATATGTTATGTTTAAATTGACTACATTAATTCGATGCTGAAGTCTTATTCAATATTTTCTTGTTATAATTTCAGTATATAAAGTATAAACACAAACGACAAATTTAAATTCGAATTGTCTATAAATGGTGTGATCTCACCTGAAGTTGGATAGATGGTTGTCCTAATTTGTTCGAGTTCTCTGATTGCCTTCTATGCCTTTCAATTAGTTGCGTCATGCTACAGAATATAACATGGGGGAACAATGTTTTCAACTAATAGAATGCATGTTTGGTATCGAATCTGACATTTTATAAATAGAATGCATGTTTGGTATCGAATAGGCAACTGAATGGTATGACTTAATGCATGCTTTGTAACAAATACGAAACTCAATAGCATGATTTTATTTTTTCCACTTTAGTAAATACATTCAACCATATTAAAGTCTACAAGTTTCATTGAAAATGCATGCAGTTTCACTTATTTTTTAGCGTAAGATTGTTAAGAATAGGAATCAACATATACACTAAGGTGTCCCAACTAGGTCAGCACCTCTTTACCACCACCATCATCTACCGATCCCCGACATCTTATTAGTAACATAAAAAAGGAGGAGTAATCAAAACTGAAGCAGTAGAAAAAACTTCACAGGCTATGTATAAGTTTTCAGTTTTTCCTTTCAGGTGCCAGCAAGAACTATAGGGACCTTATTTATGCATGTACGAGTATCGCACATGAAGAACTTAATGCCACTTTGGAACGTTAGAATATATATAATACTTAACAATTTAAGCTATTAGATAACATGAATTAATTAAGTGTCCTTATAGATGTTGATTACTACTTGCAGATTCTTATATAAAGATTTTCCATTTCATATGTAGATGTGAGAAACTTCAATAGGTCTATGTCTTGTTTAAGCAATAGAAGCCACAAATGTAACTGTGAAACACAACATCTGATTGAATGGTAAACGAATGGATTTTTGAACCAATCCAATCTAGTGCAAATGTAACTGTGAATCAGTATTTTCTTGTTCAGCATGCACAAATTTCATAATCATAGGCAGCTAAAGACTTCACTTAAGACATTTGCATACCATTTTAAACCACATTATTTTTAAGTTTAAGATAATTGAAAGGGGTATGTTCTCGATAAGAGAATATTGGATAGGAAAACAACTAATTTCTCACGTGTTTCAGGTACAAAGCATGAACCTTAGACACAAAACACAGAAACCAAGCTATCTCTCATCGAGAACGCAATTGCACTCATGACTTGTGCTGCCCACAGTCCCACGTTGACTCTCAAATGAACATATTCAATAGCATTCACCCACTATTAATGATAAAAAGATATGTTGAAAACACTACGAGATACGAGAATACTTTTAATTTTGTGCCATCCTCATGTTCACATTTTCCTACGTGATCTTTGTTGTTTCAACTATACATCCTCCCCTGCCCCCCACCACCTTCACTTAAATACAGTCTATAAACACGCGCGCACAGGAGAAAAACATGTCATATATATCAGCGTACCATTCGCTCCTAGATTATTTGCATCCATATCCAAGCTACGATTTTGTACCGAATAATTTCCATTACTGCCCATTTAATTCGAACCTGCTCTAAAGAACGGTCTCTCTAGTTACTTTTACTGTAGTTTTAGCTCAATAATATCTTTAGTTTTCAATACAAATCTAGATATGTGATTGAAAACTCAGTAGCCAAAAGCATCAAAGCTTCGTCCCCAGTAGCATGTTGTGCGTGTTCAAGAGAGAGGAGAGGAAATTAGAGAACCTTGAGCTAGAATAATGGAAGAGTTTTCCGGTGGCAGAAAAAACAATTAGGGCAATCTCAGCATCACAAAGAGTGGAGAGTTCTTGAGCCTTCTTAAAAACCCCTCTTCTTCTCTTTGAAAAGGTCACTTGGCGTGCCGTTAAGTTATCAATCTTCTTGATCTGAATCTTCTGCCGCACCATTTTCACAGTACACTCGCTGCGAACAGATGAAACGTATATGTATATCTGGTCAGTGTACAGAGATCGAGGGACGAGAAAGAAGTCAAAGAACTTTGATCTTCGATAGAAATAAGGAAAAAAGAAGCAAAACATATCTTCAAGTACAATACAGAATCTGAAGCCACAACTTAAAAAAAAATGGAAATCACATCCAAGAGAGAGGGAGAGAGTATATATATATATATATATATATAGAAAAGTAAAAGGTAGTCAGTCACAGGAATCATTCAGTTTTTTTTTGCATAAAATAGAAAGATTTAACAATGTAACATTTACTAATTCAGGGATGAGATTAGGACCTCAACCTGCAGACGAGAAACCCTAGAGATAGAACATAGAAAGCATCTGAAATCAGAAAGCGAATTGAAGTAGCAGAGAAAATATCAATAAAGTTGGTTTGCAAACTGTCAAAGGAGAAAGGGGTTCACTGAAAGCGAAATTTGCACTTTTCTCTCCACCGTTTGAAAATGTGACAAATGTAACCTCAACTTTTTTTAGCAATATTGATCCCAACATTTCAATTTATAAACATGTACGTCAAAAATTATATAAGGGATTGCATAATATCACATGACACTCTACTATTTGTCAATTTAAAATAAAATCATTTTTTCATTTAATCTTCTCCCTTACGTCATTTTCAGTAATCGCTTATGTATCATATATATTTATATACAAGTAGCAAAATCCATTTGTAAATACATCATTCCCTCCATATTGGTCATTAAATGACGGATTTGCCTTTTTTAAATAAAATGAGATATATATATAACAACAAAAGTTTTTAAAATAAATTATAATAAAATCCCATAATTTTTCAAAAAAAGTACAAATAAATTGCATTTAAAACAATTAAATACTTATTAACACATAATGAAAAAATAGGAAATTTTAATTTACCGTGGCCAAGCTCACCCAACCAACTCGATCAACACCCATATCACCACATCCCGCACATCGTAATCTATCCCTACTTGCGATCAAGTTTGTCTTCCTTTAATATAGAGCAAAGTCAAGATCTTAGTTGTTATCTTTTGTGCAAGTGTCCTGAATTTTTGTTCTTGAGCTTAGATGTTAAAGATTAAGCTCATTTTTGACAATCATTATTTCAACTCTTTTTTCTACATAATCATTTTCAACCACACATTCACATATTAAAATATTTTACACATAAATTCAAAATTTATTTCTACTTTTTAATCGCACATTCTTCAAAAATTAACAATTTAAAACTCCATTTTACCTTTAAAAAAAAAAAGTTGTCAAACAGGGACTAAATTTAAAATATGCAAATATATTTTCTCAAAGAGCTAAAAAGGTGAGATGCTTTGACATAGTATTAGAGTATTCAAAAGATAATATTAAGTTCAAGTTTTACCTC
Source organism: Fraxinus platypoda (assembly GCA_903798405.1). NCBI lineage: Eukaryota > Viridiplantae > Streptophyta > Magnoliopsida > Lamiales > Oleaceae > Fraxinus > Fraxinus platypoda. The sequence continues at coordinate 1,103 of CAIGRT010115865.1, read as the reverse complement.
CACTTATTTATTAACACAAATCAGTTATAATATATAACTTGTATAGAGTGGAACATATGTATACTGAAAAGTAGGCGAAGTGCTTGTAATTTACATTTAGTTTGTTAGGAACATTTAATAGGTTGGGGGTGTTGGGGCAGTACTCTCGCAATACGGTACGTGGGTGTTATTTAGCCCCTGTTTGGCCCCCATTATTTTTCATTACATTACATTAATTTTTTTTCTCTCTTCATCTCAACCATACATTTATCAAATAAAATAATAATACACACAAATCTAAAACTTTTCAACCACACATCTCCCATCAATCACTATTCTAAAAATTTTCAACCCCCAAAAATCAACAATAATGGGGGCCAAACAGGGGCTTATTTTTTTCTAATATTTTGTGTGGGTTAGAGTATATGTATAACCATATTATGTCCATAAAGTAAAATTATAATCGCTTTACTCCCTTGGATGTAGGCCTACTATTGTACCACTTAAATCTGTATGTTTGTGCTCTTGCTCTCTTTTTGTTGATTCCATATAATTCATAATTATTGCCTCACATAACATAATCATATGTCACGATTTTCATAAACCGGCTAAGAAGATAAAATATAAATAAACAAAAATTGTATCTTATCTAACACTTTAATTTTAAGAGCTTGTTTGAGAGGGATTTTTATCCAATTAAAATTGAAAATATAATCATTATTGAGTCTCACTCGTCTAATAAAAGTCAACAATAACGGCTAGTTTTTCAATTTTAATCCGATTTTAATCCCTCTCAAACAAGCTCTTAATGAGGTGATCCGACACAAATTATCGGTGTTTATATTTATCTTATTAATTGAAGGATTGGAGAAAATTGTTATTTTTAAGATGGAGAAACCACACATACTATTCATCTCCCTACTTTATCTTGAAATAAGGTTGAAACTGTTAAGAATTGAGGCTCCATCTTAAAAGGTCAACCTTGTTAAGATGAGTAACCCAAGATCTTTATTAATTGGTCTGTGTCAACATCATTTACCGATGTGGGATATATATCCCTTAACAGGAGAAATGCACTGCTGGTGTGTATTATGCACATAAATTTACATATGGTAATGTTCATC
>CAIGRT010115844.1:0-11536 GCA_903798405.1 Fraxinus platypoda | reverse complement strand
TCTCTCGAAAGGCAGAGCAAAAGAGCGTGTCTCGAATAATCCTGAAAGAGACGATTTGAGTAGGTTAAGAGTCGCAGAGATAAAGCAGCCAACCACCCAGATCTGTCCATGTATCGCCATCTTAGCAATGGCAAAAGGATAAAACGTTATTTCAGAAAACACGCCTTTGTTAATACATGTTCTGGAAGCACACAATGAGCCAGGGTTCGAATCCCACAATTTCCTCCCAAGTCCATAATCACTTAAAATGTTCCATATAACAATTCAGAGAATCCTTTCGATGTTAGGGAGAAAAAGGAAAGAGAAGAACTGGTAGAATCTCAGAAAGCAAATGAAGCCATTACAAAATGCTCAGGAGAATACCAATATGCTGGGCAGTAATGCAAAGTTTATTGCTTACCAACGCGTAAACATCCCAGAGGAACAAACTAGTAAGTTACGGTTTTACCATAGATGACAATAGTTTGGAGTCTGGTGATGGAGAGGAACTATGATGTTGAGCTATAAGATTTTATGGAAAAGTTATCTTTTTTTTGTTTAACTGTAATATTTTCTTTGTACAGCATATTCACAAGAGTCAGAGATTTCAAAATTTAACATTTACACTTTTTTTCACAAGTGTCTGCTGCTCTGAATTTTGTGAATTCTCGACTTATGGATTCGTCTTCATTTTTGTTATCCCTTTCATCTGCATCGAGACTCATGAAAGACGAGGGGTTGTAAACACTTTTGGATATGCAATCATGGGTGGCAAGCATCTTCATGTGACTGTGATGAGAAATCTCCACCACAACAGTATCGTAGTCTACACAAAAGAGTTGTTTCCATGGCTCCCTCATCAATTCTCATAATGTACCGTCAGCTGCGCCCTTATGAAACTTCAATCTGATTCGATTTGCCTAGGCACAAGAAGATGCAAGTAAGAATCAAATTCACACATGCTTTCTGCTGTTTTTAAAGGGCTCTTACGTAGATGAGACGGGCTTATGTTCTTATTATGTAGAAATCTTTCTCAAAACTAGCATGTAAAAGGAAGGTGCACAAGTGATTATAAGCCCACAAATCAACGCGTAACTTAACAGCATGACACTCTACTACACGACGTTCACAGGGAGCTACATTTCCAGCTTGAAATCTGCCTATAATTACTACTCACTTTACACATTCCGTGAAATTCACATTATATAATCACTCTCAAACATGTTCAGGTGCAAACCCGAATATTTTAAAGGAATAAATCTACTTTACTATTATCAAAGCACTTTAGTCACGAGGCACGACTCAAATAAAAAGTTGAAACAAAGTAAGAAAACATTCACATCAAGACCAAGAATGAAGAGAATAAGGACAACATTAGAAACTGCCAAATTCTCAGACAGCCTTCTGTTTTCACTTTCGTCTCTCTCAGATTTCTTGAATCTCTTGCCCTTATAGTTTGGTTGTACTCCACCTTACCCCCGACCCCTCACTACCCCACTACAAGTTAGGTAAATATTTTTTATTTTAAGTAATAAAAATACTTACTTTAGAAGTAAGTCTTACTTTGTGGATAAAATAAGTAGCTTAATTAGTTTGAATTTCGATCATAAAGAAAAGTATTTATTTGAAATGCCTTTACATTACTTATAGCTAGTGTTCTAAAAGACGCGCCTAAATGCGATGCGATGCTCGACGAAAATGCCAAGCCAAGTGGCTTGACGCCTTATTTAGCGGTCAACAGCAATCGTTGACCGCTAATGTGTACCTAGGCGTGATTATGCGCGCAATATATTATTTTAAAAAAAATTTAAGTTAAAATTTAAAAATTGATTTACATTTGAAACTTATCTTTTTGTTGAAAACTTTTGAAAAAATATATAAAGTTTCTATAAATCTATTTTAGATGTTTGATATTCATTATATTTAATTATTAAATAATTTTTTGATNATTATATTTAATTATTAAATAATTTTTTGATTGATTAAAAATTAAAATAAGAAAACGTATTTTTACGCTTTTGTACGCATATGCCTCCCTTAAACTCACCTAGCACATAGCTTAACATCCACACATTGTCACACATTACACCTTTGTTTAGTAAAAAAAAATTTAGATTTCCGACTAATCAAATTTATTTTTACATATACATTTGTATTCACAATTTGTATTCATTATTAATCACAAATTTCATTGAACTCGACAATTTATAATCTCAAATAATGTACTTTTAAAGTGTAGGTAAACACCCCGTTAAAAACCCATAATTCAATAATTACCCCCAAGAAATATATATTTGGTCAACGAGGACCCCCACGCATCAAAATCGAGATAGATCCCTCCAACTCCTTTCTTCTGCACCCCTCTACACCCTACTTGCCACCAATACAAGCATATTTCTATTTTTGCTGGGGTAAATTTGATAAGAGTTCCCCCAACTTCATGCAGAATTTCGATTGAGTCACTCAACTTTAAAAGAAGTTTCAATTAAGTTACTAAATTTTAGTATTATTATAAATCCATTCACGATGTTAGATGTTAATGTGATCAATGGAATATGACCGTGTAGATGTCAATATAAAAAAGAACGCCACGCGAGGCTTATGGCATTCACAAGTTTATATAACATAGTTGCATACCTACAACTTGTTGAACTTCGTCCTATGTGGCATTGCATATCCTTATAATGTCGAGTAATGCTATTCAATCATATTGGTTCTTATCATTAGTCTATGATTGAATGTCTTAAATATGACCCATATATTTTCATTTAAGATGTCCAATTATTAAAGGATACAAAATGAACATCTAAATTGATGCTAAGCACCAATAAGATTGTTTGCTTTACTCTTTCATATCTACACGAGCAAACTTCGTTAAAGCAAAGCAAACTAAAGCAAGGCAAACTCCGTTAATTGCTTTAAAGACGTTAAAAGAAGATACTGAGTTTGAAAATATTAAAGTTTTGTGACTTGATTGAGACTTTAAAAGTTGGGTAACCTTCAACAATTTATCCCTTTTTGGCATCTTCTTTCCAAGTAAAAGTTGCATACAACTTTCTTTTCGCTTTCCTTAATTTTGGTTAAAAATCAACCTTCCTTCATAGCTTCCACTATTCCACATTAATTAGGAAGAAACAAAGAGTCCTCCACAAACCCTAAAAGAGTCTGTTTGAATGAAACTCCAATGAGAAAAGTATCAGTTTTTTTCACACAGTTCGTGCTTCTACTTATCATCATTTCATCATTAAATATTCATGGCTTGCTTTCTGAACCGGTGCAACCAAAACCTGGTGATTATCTCAATAGTTCGACTACAGTCCCCGCTTTCCCGGTCCAGACGGAGCCTCAGACATGCCGGCTGGACCTGTCAGCCGAACTGTTTGGTGGCGTAAACGCAGCCTGCGGCCGCAAGCTGGACCGGAGCAGGTGCTGCCCGGTGCTGGCTGCGTGGCTCTTCGCTGCGCACGCCAGGTCGGCTCTACAGTTGACACATACACCTCCGTCAACGATTCCCAACGACATGCCAATGATTCCTGACGACTCAGAGAAGTGCGTAGACTCGCTGCAGGACTCCCTACAGAGCCGCAACATCCATATTCCCCAGCCCAATGCATCTTGCGACGCCGTCTTGTGCTTCTGTGGCATCCGGCTCCACCAGCTCACCTCCCTCAGCTGTCCGGCGGCGTTTAATATTACTGCGAATCACATAAACGCCACTCCCTCTGCGGCTGTGAGGAATTTGGAGCACAATTGCCGGAATTCTTCAAATGCCGGTTGTTCAAAGTGCCTTGGTGCTCTGCAAAAGGTCAATCACGTAATTTCAATTCTCCAAATTTTATTTGATAATATTTTAAGAAGAATTCGTTGAAGTTGAAACTAGTTTAATTAGTTTATACTAATTTTATTTTTATTTTTAAATATGCTTCAATTACAGTCAAGTAATTTTTATTAATGTTAAAATTGTACTAATAAAGGAAAGATGCTTATTTTAATAGTTATTCTTACTTATTAACAAACGTCTATTAGCGAAAAGAAATTTTTTTTTTTTTAAACTTAATAAAAACTTCTAATTATGCTCAGAGATTAATGGAAACATAGAAATTTGTTTCTCTTAATTTATGAAAAGTCTAATTTCCCCTGTTCAATGATTACTTTGCAGTTGAAAGGCAATGGTGAGAGTGGAAGAAAAGAAATTGAGCGCGATGATCGAGCAAGCAAGATGTTGAACCGAGACTGCCAGCTCATGGGCTTGACTTGGCTGCTGTCTCGTAACAAGACGGCATACATACCCACTGTATCCGCTGTATTACGGGCCATCATGTACAGTGCGAATGAGTCCAAGTGCAGTCTCGACCGAGAAAATATGCCGTTAGCCGTTGATTCCCTTCAGTTGGGGAAGAACTATTCCTCCTCATCCTCCTCCTCGACGTTGTGGCTTTCACAATTTCTTACATTTTCTATTCATATTTTCCTTTTAAAATTCTTGGTTATCTTTGTTTAGAGGAATAAGTTGTTTAGGAATTTGGGATTTGTTTGTTGTTGCATGTCATGTGGCTCCCCTGCCCTTTTGTTCCTGCGATTTTTAATGTAGGGGTATCACGTGAAGCTAATTGACAAATGGTGAATAGGGTTATTTTTGTCTTTCTAACGGTAAAATTCACTTTCAGAGAATGTAAATCCCACGAGACAAATTTCTAGCATTATATTTCGACTTACTATTTGTTGTACCATGTTTCAATTTTATCTAACAGGCTGTTTATTTCAACACTTAATGCCACATGATGTCGACGTAGGTTTTATGAATATCGAAAATTTTTACCTTATTCGAATTTCTGAATGAAAGCTGTTTAGTTAATTTTGAAACAAAGAAAATTCTTTTTGAACAATTTTATTCCACTAAATCCAATTTCCCATTTTATTATTAAGTAGAAGCTACATTTTCTTTTAATAGTAGTAATTTTTTTCTCTCCATGTGACTAACTATAATAAAGTGTTGTAACCTCCAATATTATATAGGAAAAATTAAATATTCAACCGGTATTGTACATAACGATGAAATAATAATAGAAAAAAGAGTAACATTTTGGAATCATCAGAACTCGAGGAAAATGTACCTTGAGTATGTTGGTCGTAGGGATTAAAAGTGTTATGGTTAGGTTTAAAACCAATAATTAGTTAATCAATTTCAAGGTGTATAGAACCACGGCTTAACTTTTGTCTTCATTCTCGTCCTACAATTATGTACGTATGTTTATGCTTACAAGTTTTCTTCTCTCCTCCCTTTGATATAATTTTGGATGTAAGGCTATCACGTCCCTCTTCAACTTGTAAATGTATTTCAATTCATCCAAACCTGCGCATGATTTCTAATTCTCAAAAAAAATCAATTAATACAACTGAGGTTGAATATACACCAATCTAATACGCATAACAGGTTATTTAAATTTTTTAGGTATCCAACCAGAGGAATAATATACGTATAACAATTATAATTATTTCAATCTTAACGCACTAATTTGCTGATGTGGTTCTCTTGGATTGAGAGGAAGTCCGCGAAGCGTCCTGTTCGTTTGAGAACTATGGCCCGAGGAGGAATCGGTGAAGAACACTATCTGTTCCTGACTTTCGACGAACAATTTAAGAGATTGTGGGATTGGAGGCAAGTTCACATCCATGACGCCTTCAAGAATCTGAACGACATGGCCCATTGATGGCCTCATATTTTCCTCATCTTGTATGCACCAACTAGCAACTTTACATATTTTCGATACCTCTTCTGCATCAGCGTGTCTATCTAATGCAGGGTCTAATAGGCTAAGAATGTCGCCACCCTCTGCTATCACACTTGTAGCAAAAGATGGGAAGAATTTAACCATCCCATCTTCAGATTGCTCAGAGTTTCGCCTCCCAGATATGAATTCAAAAAGCATCATGCCAAAGCTGTAAACATCGGCTTTGGCTGTTATTGCTACTCCGGATATCCATTCCGGTGCAAGATAACCTCTTGTTCCTCTTAAGGTTGTCAGAACCCGACTGAAATCGCGCCCCACCAGCTTTGCCAAACCAAAGTCTGCGACTTTGGGACAGAATTCAGCATCTAAAAGAATGTTTTCTGGCTTTATGTCACAGTGAATAATGCAGTCTCGGCACTTCTCGTGGAGATAGCTCAAACCTCTAGCTATTCCCAACATAATTTGGTACCTTGTATTCCAGTCCAAAATCTTTGACTCCTTGACATTGAAAAGCTGTGAATCCAAGGAGCCATTTTCCATGTATTCATAAACCAATAACTTCCTATCACCTTCAGAACAAAATCCATGAAGCCGGACAAGATTAACATGCTGAATCGTCCCAATAGTGCTTACTTCAGTCCGAAATTGCTTCTCTCCTTGGCTGATGCTCTCAAGCTTCTTGACAGCTATGACAGTTGAATCAGGCAATGTCCCTTTGAAAACAGAACCAAAACCTCCTCCTCCCAACTTATCTGAGAAATTTTTGGTTGCAACTTGCAAGTCCTTGTACCCGAATGCTACCATTGAACCCTCAACGGCTTTTGTAGCTCCAACTCTACGCCTTCGATGTCTCCAGATCATGACCCCAACAAATGCCAAGAGCACCATAACAACAGCAACAGAACCCACAACAGCGCCCATGACAACCCCTTTATTCTTTTTGTTGCTCGAAAACTGAGGAGCAGAGGCAGCAAGTCGAATATAGATAGTTCTCCCACTGCCATCATTTTCCGAGAGTTGTTGCAAATTCATTATTTCCCCACTCCAAACCATGCAATTGCCATCGTAAGAATAAGCTGTACAAGAGCAATTATTCAAGCAGGCAGATTCACATTCTCCAGCACTCCCCGCCATCATCAATTGAGAATTTTTTGGTAGCCTAACTTGAGGATTTGGCAAAAACTTGTCTTTCCTCCCCGTAGAAGTACTACCATTCTCACACTGCAGCAAATTGATCTCTCTTTCACAGCCACCTGAATAATCCTTCAAATTCCAATCATTCTCCAACTTTTCCTTAAATCCAGGCAAACAAGAACAGAAGGGCAATGAATTCTGATTGCAGCTACCATATGCTCCACAATAAGCATACACTTCACATTGCTGCCTTGGTTGAGACCAAAACAAATTCCACTCCTTCATATTCTCCGACCACGAAAATTGCTTAATTTGCCCAGAAACATCCATCACGAATCGAGATATAATGGAATGATTATAAAGCGAATATGTGAAATAACTCTCATTTTCCTTATCTTCATAACTAAAATTATAAATATAATTCAGCCTCATTTCGGGCACTAAACTGAATATATGCCCATTCCAAGCTCCACTAGTCCAGTACTGTTCGGTCCTATTCCATCTTATAATATACTGTCTCCCATTAGGATCTAGTTCAAGGGAGAAAAGCCCAGGTGCAGGATCCTCAGAATTTCTCCAAGATATAAGGAGCTGCTTTGTTTTCGTACGTTTGCCATAAGAAATTTTGCCACCAGGCAACCATGTATCTGCTGGATTATCAAAACTTTGCCAAAATCCTTCACTTGTCCTAGGTTTTGACCCATCTCTCAAAACTAAATTCCCATCATCACCTAGAGTTGCCACTACCGAATTTGAGGTTGTTGAGTTTATATTCGTTGACCAAACAGGAACATGGGCTTTTTCCATAAGCACCAAATTCCCGTCTAAAATTTTCAGTTCTGCAGAATTAACGTCTGAAATGGGATTCTCCCTATTTGCTACCCAAACTATAGTCGTTTGACTAACATTTTTGTACCATGTTCCAACATAATACCTTGAAGACTTACCTGGTCTGAAGAATCCCAGTTCAAAAGTCTCTCCAGCAGAGATAATTGTCTGGTTTACAGACAAAGATTGGTTTGCTGTGATGCTATCAGCTCCTTCGGAGAGATTAAGGCTTATAGAGAAACATAAGAAAAACAACACACAGATTACCAAGCAAGACCTGTTTTTTGTGATCATGGCTCCAAGAAGATGGGTTAGCGAGAGAGCGAGAGAATGAGCAAATCGTTGTTTTCTTTGAAAGAATCAAAGAAGGGTTCCGTCGAGTGAACAAAATGCAGCAGAATTCGTGACCAAAGAAGCTGAACGAAGATTTTTCTGCTTCCAGTCAACTGTCAAGTCAACTCGTTCACATTGAATTACCATTGTGCCCTCAGAAAATGACAGCTGACCAAACAAAATAATTCTATAATTTGTTAATTTGAACTAAAACAATATTTTGCAACAGTTAAACGATCAAAATCACAAGAGTCATCTTCAACCATCATCAACAATTTCAACTTTAGACACAATGAAATTCACCGAAGTACAAAATAAAATCAATTTTTTGTAGTTTTAGATTAGATTCTTAATGCTAGATAACAATGCATTATTCTTTGTCGATTAATGATATTGATTAACATTGAATTCCTGGACTATTTTTATTACAAAATCAATAGTCGTAAGAGCAAAGTTGAAATGGAATTTTAGATGACTAAGATTTGAACGAGTAAAAATGGATTAAAAAGTAGAGGAAATTTCACCCAAAAATATTCGATTTTTACTTTTCATCTTTTTTTTAATCCAAGAATACTGTAATTTATACAATAAAATTAATAACTAAAATATTACTTCACTCTCCAAAGTTGATCAATATATAACCTAACATTACTCCGCCAAATATGCCCTATCACACACCCAACCCACCTAGAATCACGTACTCAATCACCAAATTACATCTCCGCTATTATTACAGCTGAAATAAAAAACCCAAATTCTCTAAATTTCAATATTCAAAAATCCACATACCGATCTCAAAAAAAAAAAAAAAAAATCAACTCCCAATTCCAATTTGATCTTCTTGATGCACATTCTACATTTTTCTCCACAAAATAGATGCGAAAATCCGTTTTGTAATCTCCAATTTCGCTATATTTGGGATTGTTTCGAACTTATATACACTCTAACACAGTGTTGAAACCTTCATCATTGTAAAGGGGATCTCATTCAAGTTAATGAGATCGTAAAGAACGCTAGCAAGTTAAAAGGAAAGTCCGTGTATGAGGTAACACGCATATGTAATATACAATTTTATTTCACTTTTGCCTAATTTTTCTTGTGTACATATATATCACAATGATTTGTTTCACAAAACACGTCTCAAACAATATATAAGTCAGTTTTTTTTATCTAAATTTAGCTTACTCCAGGACGAGTATGGGTGAGTTCATAATCACTAGTTGTGTAATACACTGTTCATATCAATGTAAGGCTATATGGAGATACATAATTTTTTAAAGATTTGTGCACATACCTTCAATGAGCACACGGACGTTCTCCACATTAAGTGTTGCATCACCTAACTTACTTTTTTCAACTACGTTGCAGTCACAAGTGCGGTCTTTACGTGATAAAGTTGCCAAAATATGTTATACACGGGAAGATTGATGCGATGGCAGAAAACTTTGAGGCAGCCACCTCAAGGTCATATTTGGCAGCTCAGCTGTTCAAGCATGGTTTCGAGTAGCATATTGAAGGATATGAGATGGACATCGATCTTGTTCCACGGAGTGTGAAGAGGCAGAGGAAGCTGAAGGGCGTGGTTAATGCATGACGTGCTTCAAGTAGGTTTTTTTGATTCGTCGTAGATATAGGAGTGTAGGAGTCATCATTAGGTTGAAACACTTTCTAGGCACTTCAGTTGGTTACTTTTTGTTTGGTATGGAACACAAATTGATACCTTTCGTTGATATGCTATGACGAATGCCTTTTTAAATTAATTCTAATGAATTGCTTACCTGCTTTGTCATATGGCGTATTTGTACTGCTGTAGGTTCCAATGTATGTCTTTGTGGGTACCATGCAAATATCACTTATGAAACCAGTCATGAATACATCCTACATGAAAATGTTAGATGGGAAAAAACATCTTACGCGAAAATGTTAGATGGGGAAAAATCGCGTAATGCAGGTAATTTAAATCATGTCTTGCAAGCATGAAACCGATACACTTAAATCAATTAGAAAAACCATCTCACAAACATTTTGTTTATGCGACAAAGTATTCGGGAATTTGGTGACTAGAACCTGTAGGGTCGTTAACAGTCAATAAGAGAATATTTCCTTTCGACCGCAAAATTCTATAAAGCTTGAATACAAAATCATTTACATGTATTTTTCATGTTGACCTTGGATCAAGAAAGCATTTCGCCCAGTTAAACAAATATTTGAATCAACTAGCCATGTTAACTATGTACATATGATTCAACATCTGCACATGATGAGAACAACTAATCAGTGGCCATAGCACCGAGGGAAGAATCAATAAATTAACTTCATTTCTTAGAAAAGAAGCAGAGGCGCCTGGAATATAACATTATGGTGTTTGATAAATACATGTGTACATTTCTAGTCGAAAAACATTTTCAAAGTCCACTCTTGCAAACAAGGCAATTGCATGTTGATTTAGCAACAGGATTTGATCCGCTACGGAATTTACATTACAGCTCTAAACTGAAAAAGGATATATCATATATCATAGTCCACGACGAGAATTTACATCATATTAATTATAAAAAAAAATGCCAAATTGGTGATTCCACTAAACTTTCGAACCTATTTCCACTTTCGTATGTTATTCAAAGATTGAAGTTGCTTGCACGTTCTCCTATTGTGTCTTGTACCGCTGCACCTTCCACATTTTGTTGATTATGACATCTCCATCCTTAATCTTCTCCTCGTCTTCTTTGACTTGTCTGGTTGTCTTTTGAATATAGGCATTTTGATTGAATCAAATCATAATCCATAACAAAAATACTGATGTTCTTTTTGGTAATCATAAGGACCCAATTTCATTCAAGTAGCCAAATATTGTTAAAGATTTAAATGTTTAGTTCATATTTATCAATATTTATTAGAAGCTGTAGGTTTGTCCAAGTCTTTAGCAATTTGTTTATTTGATTTCGTGGCTGAGAAAGTGTCATGTGTGATCCTACTTTATAGGAGTTATGGTTAGTGCTAGATGAAGTGTTATGTTGTAAAGCCTATTTATAGGCCTTTTCTTTATCAATAAATAACACAGAGCTTTACCATTCAAACAAGTCTCTTTTGTTTTGTTTTTTTTTTTTTTCTCTTTGTATCAGTGGTATCGGAGAAGAAAACGTGTGAGAGAAAGCAAGAGAGAAAGAGTTCCCAAACAGTGAGAGTCCCCAAAATAGTCCAAAGTTGCAGCAGTTATTTTCTTCTCCTCTGACTTATTTTTTTTGAAGGAAACGATGGCTTCAGATTTAAACTTTGTGCAGGCGGCGATCCCACGTTTTGATGGTCACTATGACCATTGGAGTATGCTAATGGAGAATTTTCTACGGTCAAAAGAGTATTGGCCAATTGTTGAATCCGGAATTGAAGAACCAGCAACAAATGCAGTCTTGACGGATGCCCAGAAAACAGAGTTGGAAGGGAGAAAGCTAAAAGATTTGAAAGCAAAAATTATCTTTTTCAGGCAATTGATCGTCCCATCTTGGAAACAATTCTTAGCAAAGAAACTTCCA
>CAIGRT010115840.1:0-16844 GCA_903798405.1 Fraxinus platypoda | reverse complement strand
AAAAAAAAAAAAAAATTCATATGCAATGGCCTACTCGCTTATGTATGTGTACTATAGTGCTCTTTATGCCATAGAAGAAGATATTGTGGATTTACTATTCTTCCTTTCTTTATAATGTATGAATTGAAATTTTATTTTCTTTTTCAGGTGGAGTTAGCTGCTCTTCTACATGACATTGGTATAATTTGATTGGTGTTTAGATTTCATATTCAACTATTTCATTTTTTATGTGAATTTAGTAAGTTTTGGAGGATATATTGTTGTATATTCGAGGTCATTCTTTTGATTGATGTAGCGAGAAAGGTGATATGAAGATTTGAATTGTTAGTTAACTATTTGGATAGGTTCAAGTATGAAAAAGGAAGGTGAAGAAGCAGATGGGAATGACATGTAGGGATTAAGAATTTTTTTTGATGAAATTATGTTTTAGAACAAAGTGATTCCAGGTCCCATAAAGAATTAATGGGTGTTATCCACAGTACTATCTCTCCCATAGAACAAACTCCACCCTCGCATGTGGAAATTCTAGTGATATTTCTCAACTCAGTGCTATCAGTCGGTACTTATCTTTTATAGCATAATAAACACCTCTTTTTCTTTCTAATATTTTTTTATGCACTTGTATCACATTTTATCTTTCAGCATCTGGCTATTCCTTTTTGTTTATTAAATTTTTTGCCTGCTCATCTTTATATACTGATGATATTTTATTGGATGATTAAATGCAGGGGACTACAAATATATAAGGTTGGTATTTCTTCACATTATTTGTTATGATATTCTTTTTTTTTTATCATATCTACTTTTACTCCGCACCAAAAACGTTTTTTACCTACGGATCTCTATGAAGTAGTAAGTTTGCTAAGATTCTCATGGTAGCATTTAATTATAACATTGGAAGGATTCCTGTTTGATAGCACAAAACATTCAAATGTGATGCTGCAATTATGTACTAGATTAAATTAGTTGCATGGAATTGATGGAAATATATGATCATGATGATAGCAATGCTCTCATTTGCAAGCTTTCTAGCCACAGCACGCAAAGCCTGTATTTGTGTTTATATTGCACTATAATTGATGTAGATATCAATTGCATGCTTCGTATAGAAGAAAAATCAGGTCATTTTGAAATTTTAACATGTCAAATGTGCTGTTTCCAATCTTTAATTTTGTACAATTTCAGTTTTATGGTCACTATTCTGATCCTTGCCCCCATCTTCCACTTTCATTTCTCGATCTTCCTTTTTCAATCCTATTTCTATTTATTATTTAATACTGTGACATCTAGAGATCCATCAGAGGGAAAACTCGTGGAGGACTTTCTTGACAAGGAGGGCTTGGAAGAGAGTAAGAAGATGAGGATATTAAGCATCATAAAGGGAATGGGTAAGCTTTTATTTTCTAGTTATAACCTATAAAATGGTATTGCTAATTTAACTTTGATGTTTGCTATAGGTACATGGTTCATGAAATGCTGTTTTTCTTACCATGTCTACTAGTTTGTACTACATCATTCGAATTCTTTCTACATAAACTCTGATATATAAGTTGTTATGTATAGTTGAATAACGACGGTAATTAGATATCTCTCTCTGTTGTAACGCTTAGTTAAACATTCTTATTTATTATGCTTGTGTTTCTTGGTTGTTATATTATCCTAATAAGTTGTCTCAGACCCAATGGACTGATCATCTATTAGCTGACAAGTCTTACCACGCTAGCCATACTACACGACCTCTTACCATTACGGCATATAGAAATGTGGACAATTATGAGCTAATTGCATTTCAAACACTAGTTAAATAAATGAGATATCCAAATGTGTTTGTCACCTAATGGAGAAGTATTCAATTTGTATGATAGTCATATTTTCGAACACTTCCCCTTGTTACTCATGATCTGAAGTGTGGTATGAGCATCTTTATATGACTTAGTTCTCATTGGTATAAATTTTCCATAATTTAATCTAATATTCTCAAGTCAAGCATTAGCTATTATGTGCATTGGCCTTTGGCAAATGGGATGATGCAATTTAAGCTTTTTGTTATTGTCTTGTTTCTTGAACATTCTTTGAAGGCTTTCTTCCCCTCTAGTTCATGCTCATTCAATTTCTTCGCTTTTCCCTCTTTCTTTTACCTTCTTTCTTTCTTTCCCTGAAGTAAATTTGTTATTGCTCTATTTGTTGTTTGCTTTTGCACATTTTTCATTTTGAAATTTAAAATTACAATTGAGAAGTTGTTTTGGGGTTTTACTTCTCAAGTTGCTGTAATACAAAATAATGAAATTTGTTTTGTATAAAAAACTTTATTCTCGCCGAAACCAATGTAATAAGATAACCAAGAAACATGCTTCCATTGAATTTTCATACTTAGAATGTTTGTAATAACCTGAATACTGTTAGCATTAAGCATTATCTTCCCAAGAGATTTTTCAATGTCTTTGAAGCTGCATTTATACCCTTGTTAATGCCTCTTTGCTTCTCTTTAGAATGCATGAGGCTCTGTATTGGTATATAAGCTAAAGGGGAGCCAGGAAATTGGCAGATACCTCAGTAAACTAAGTTTGAATAGGAACAAAAAAGACTTCAGTATGATGTTTAGTGCTCAATTTGCATGGACTACTGCTACAATTTTCTTCTGTATGTTGACTATTACCTGTGAGCTCACATCCTATATGTGAAGCTTAAAATTTTCCATCGAATCAAATTGGAATGACAATTTGATATGATTCTTCTATTTTTTCCACCATTCTGATTGTTGGTTTTTTTTATTTCCTTCATTTGATTTTCGGCATTTTCAATTATTCTCTCTTCTTAAAAACCTTTCGATTACTGTCTTTACCTGAAAAATACCTGGAACTCCTTTATATGCAGTATATATATTTTTTGGTGGCATGGTTTTCAACAATTCCATTCTTCAATCTAGATTTTTACATATCCAGGTTTCAAAGAGGAGATTGGAGGAATTAAGGTGGGTAATTATTCCCCAGAATTTGGAGTGGTACAAGATGCTGATCGTCTTGACGCAATTGGTGCTATAGGTAACATTAATCCTGGACCAATTTCAATGTTTTCACTTGCAATATTTGTGTACATGGCCAGTGGTTTTCTGTTGTAGATGTTTCAATTTCTTTATTTATTCTAGTAATGCTTGCACTTAAGGGTCACTTTGTATTTCTTCCAACTGATATTGTTCCTGTGGAGTTATGAAGCGTAGGTCCTCTCCTTCCCAACTCACTTAAGTTGAAGACTTTCTCCTGTTTCACTGCTGATACTTGTAGTTAAAAATAATTGATTTATGTAAACTTTGAAAATCGAAGTGAAAGTCAAAATTTTGAGCTCGAAATCATCAAAGAAATGTTGACCCGACAGTCTTGAAAACTAACTCTGGAAATGCCGAAGATAACCTGCAAAAAAGGCTGAGAGGAACTCCTGCAGGACACTAAGCTTCACTGTGGAAAGAATTTATAAATGGTTTAATTTATAAATATATAAAACTGAGTGGTGGATAAGTCAATAGTACTTGTGGTCCATTGGAATGTGTAGTTGAAAATGAAGTTTGACCATTTATAAAGTTTGCCAAACAGACGCTTATATGACCTTAGAATTTATAGTTATATATCAAGAGATGTAGTTGATTAGAGACTGTAGGAGAGTGAATTTGGTATGTAAAATTGAGCGTAGCTGAAGTGTTTTTAGAACACACTATTTATAGTTGTGGGACGTCCCATATAATCCTCTTTGGACTAGACTGATAGTCTTGTTTGAATTGTATAAATATTTTGATTAGAAAAAAGACATCTTGCTGACAGCTTATTGTAGATTTGGTCTGTAATTTTATCCACCACACAAATGATCTATTTGAGATCCACAGTAGTGAATCCAGCTCATAATTGCGCATTGTGGATAACATTGTTTTCAGGAATTGCTCGTTGCTTTACATTTGGTGGAAGCAGGAACAGAGTGCTCCATGACCCCAGCATCAAACCTCGATCAGATTTGTCCAAGGATAAATACATTAACAAGGATGAGCAGACAACTTTGAATCATTTCCATGAGAAGCTTCTCAAGTTGAAGGATTTGATGAAAACTCAGGTTAGCGCACCTTCGTCTCCAATCTGTATTTCACTATATAAATATGCATTTCGATATCTGCATATAGGCATTGCTCTTTCAAATTTCCAATGAACCCCATCTTTCCAAATTTTAACGTGTGAAGTTTTTCAAAAGTAACTTTTTTTCTTCTGATTATTAGTATAAAATATTATCTTTTTTAAGCTTAGCCAAACATACTGAAGTTGTAATGTCAGGCTGGTCAGAGAAGGGCGGAAAAAAGGCACAAATTCACGGTAGAGTTTCTTGAAGAGTTCTATGAAGAATGGGATGGAAGAGCTTGAATAAGGAAACTTTTAAACTGTCAAAAATTTTAACTACTACAGCTTTTGCTTCGACTCAGTCTATTGGTCGAAATGTACCAATTATTCCTTAACATCGTGCTTCGATATGCTAGGAGGAACGAGGAAATTCACGAGAACTTGTCATATATCATTCCCATAAGTGGAGTATTTCACCGTAAAAAGTAGTATGTGCGTTTCTTTGCTCCTCAATATCAACAAAACCAATGGAAGGTCGGAATTCTGTTGAATATTTATTATATACTGTTGCAATTTACTCAAGATCGATATGACATGTAAGTCGGTCAAACATCATATTTATTTACACATACCATATGACCTACAACTTTTGTTTATACATTTCATGCAACACACTGCTTATAGTCTACAAAAAACCTTCACCAATGCGATTTGAAATGGGCAGAGCAGGATGACTCTAGCTATTCAACTCCGTTGGTTAGCCCTATTACCCTCTCGTGTGCTCATTCAACTAAGCATACTTTAACATTTAGTTAAATGTATTGTGATTTGTAAGCATACGTAAAATGTAGCACCGCTAATATAAAAAAATAAATACTGACAATCTCCTTACCAATTTCCAAGAAAATTAATTAATTAGGTGCTTTATTGTAAATGTTATGAAGTGGACGAAGAGGTGGGGCAGTACTTTGACTGAGCAAGTCCGTCCGTCCGTCCGTCCGTCCTTGTCCCTTAATTTTCTATTTGCTAGCTTGTCGCTTTTATTATTTACTACTTTTTCAACATTTTTGGTCCAATGACAATTGACAATTCATGTCCAAATTGGTGAATTATTGAAAAGAGCCATGTTTGTAACAGCCAAAATTGAAAAATGACTAATTCAAATATAACACCTTCTTTACATCTAGAATGTCTAATTTTGTTAAATATAGTCCTTATTTGTCTTGTGTCATCTTCTTTCTCACTCTTGATCTAGATTTGGTTGTGATCCTATCCTCTTTCTCCTTCCCGACCTTAACTTGGACAATTGAACGATTACGGTGGGACGCAATAGGAAGGAAATGAAGGAGGGGTGAATAAAAAGAATCTTGTGAAAGATTGTAGGTGAAAAGGACATTTTTGAAATATCAATCAAAAGAATGTCATTTGAGGTTGTTTTCTATTTTGTCTCCCCAACTTGGTCCTTTCCTTAAACAAATTCCTCAGGAAAATTTCATCACCTGCGGCACCAAAAATTTAGCAAAACTTCAATTGAGTCACTAAATTTATTTATTTTTTAATTTGATCACTAAACTTCATTTCAATTTCAATCTGGTCATTTAACTTCAATTTTAGTTTCTAATTTTACATCTATGTGAACTGTCATTTCCAAATTGATGACAATTACTTAATTAGTAGTCACACCACCTAAAAGATAAGTTAAGCAATTAATGTGTTTGGGGAATGATATGTGACGAATGACGATAGAGTTGTTATATTTGAAACAAAAGTAAGTTTAGTGGCCCAACCGAGGCAAATCAGAATTTAGTAAAACTAATTGTGCTTTCATAAAAGTTCAGTGACCTGGATGAAATTTACCTAAATCTTTTTGGTCATAGTATATTTATACTCCGGCATTTAATCCCATTTTCAAGGCAATTTCTTATCCTACATCATTCCATTCACATATAAATCAGAAGCTTCCATGACTTATTTGTGCATTTTCCGCTTAGATTCTAATGAAAACGCATCAATTTCCATAAAACAAGGTCATCAGTCAATATTCAAAGCCGTGTTAGACGTTGTAACCAAAGACAAAGACTCAATGACCTCAACAATTTATATCAATTCCTTTACCATAAAGTAGTAAAACCATTTTGCTACAATCTTGATCAGTCCTCGGCCATGGCTGACAAGAGAGAGCAAGTGAAGCCGTTAGCCCCGGCTGCTCTCGAGATCAAGATCGACGAAGATGAAGACATATCAACGGAGTTCAGACACCATCACCACCGAAAATGCCTCAAATGCTGTGGCTGCATAACTGCCATCTTCTTAATTCTAGTTATGATCATATTAGTACTCGTGTTCACCGTTTTTCGAGTAAAGGATCCCGTGATCAAGATGAACAGTGTAAAGATTCAAGGAGTCGATGCACTTCTGAGGGCAAATAATCCCCGTCCAGCTATTAACCTAACAGTTGAAGCTGATGTTTCTGTCAAGAACCCTAATGTGGCCTCCTTCAAGTTTAGCAACGCCACAACTAGTTTATACTACGACGGTGGTGTCATCGGTGAAGCTCGAATTCCGGCCAGCCAAGCCAAGGCGCGACGAACTCTTGATCTGAATGTTTCTATTGATGTTATGGTGGACAAAGTATTGGTTGTACCAAGATTAAGAAGTGACTTGGCTTCAGGGACACTGCCTATAAGCACCTATACAAAAATAAGTGGAAAGGTGAAGATTATCAACATTATAAAAAAGCATGTCGTGGTGAAAATGAATTGCACTATGACTGTTAATATAAATAGCGAAGCCATTGAAGATCAGAATTGCAAGAGGCGAATATCTCTATAACATAGACCATTTGCGTACTTTACTGGGATTTTTCAAGTAATAGGGAAAGTTGTGAACATAATTTACCTGTGGAGTAATGCTATGTAGCATCGCTTGTGTTTAACATCGGTTTACGTGGCAATGATGCAGTGACTTTAATGTCATTTATACTCGTACTAAACATGAGTAATGCTATTTGGCATTATTCTTTACATCTACTAAAAGGAGGTGTAAACATCAGTAGAAACTGTTTTTCACAATAAGAAATATTGATAAAGGATATTGTAAGATTACCCCAATAATAAGAGCGAAAGTTTTTTATTTAATTTCTTTGGCATGCTTATTATTTGTTTTTGATAAAGGAAATGGACACGTATTTCTTCTGTATATCTTTTTTCTATGTAGGACTGTAGTTTCCCTATTTTCACCTTATTGTGAGAGTAGAGGATTTCAGGGTACAAAAACACGTCGACCAAGTGTGTGCTCTTACTTTTCTGCTTCCTTCTCCAAGCTCATGTTATGGAAGAAGGTATCCGGGGAAACTGGCCTTATTCGACTGTCTTCTAGAAGTGCTCTTTATGAAATTCAAATTTGGTCGAGCCCTTTTGATTATAGTTATAGCAGAGCTGGCTGAGTTCTTTTGCCAAAACTGGTGCCCCACAGGCAACGTACAATAGAAAACTCCTGCTCCAAAATACCAAATCCATGATTTTTGTTTTTTTTTAAAAAAAATTAACAATGAAGGGAAGAGTTGATGCTATTTCACCAGTGGAATGTGTACCAAACTATCCTTGCATTAGCATGCTCGGTACCAATTGTTTCCAAAACTTTTTTCCAGTTAGGCCTTGCAAAATGTGTTCTAGGCCTTGTATGGGAGGGATTAAAATCAGATTAAAATTGAAAATATAGTCGTTATTGTTGACTTTTATTAGATGAGTGGGACCCAATAACGGCCATATTTTCAATTTTAATTGGCTTTTAATCCCTCCCGAACGGGGCCTTAATCTGCTAGAATCAGCCGTACAGTTCATACATCAGGTTAATAAAAAAAAAAAAATTTTTTTATCGTAAAACGTACATGACATTGGACAAGATTAAACACGATAATGTGTGAGGTTTTAAACAAAGGTCCCAAGGGAGCATTTACGTATTTTTTTCCAAAGCCATATCTAAGAGTAACGGTTCTTCGGATATGTTCTAAATCTACATAAATAAATGAGGCTAACTCTTGGTGCTGTTCATCCTGGACACATGTTGATAAAATCAAGGAAGGAAGGAGATTGAAGCTGAAATTTAAAGGAACTAAACTAACAGAGGAACTGAAAATAAAAGATAGAAACCGGATAGACTTGCTGAATAAGCAGGGAAGAAGANTGAAATTTAAAGGAACTAAACTAACAGAGGAACTGAAAATAAAAGATAGAAACCGGATAGACTTGCTGAATAAGCAGGGAAGAAGATTAACTTTCATTCAATCTTGCTTAAGGAAATTACAATGCAACATATTCTATTTATAGAGAAAAACTAACAACCTAACTACATAACAAATAGAAGGATCTAGAACCAAACAACTAACAAACTAACTGAAGAAGGATCTGAAATAAGAGGTTGAATTGGAAGCTGAACGTGAGCTCAAGGTGTGCTGATCTGCTGAATATGATATTAGAAATTGAAATCAGCAATAAACGAGTTTAGCACCAGCAGGAAGATCGAAAACAGAAATTAAATGAAAGCTACTACGAACTGAAACCAGAAAATAGAAACTGAAAATAAAATGGATAGAACCTGCTGGAATGGCAGGGAAGAAGATGAAAATTACATTCATTCAACTTAAGAAATTACATTGCATATTAATCTATTTATAGAGAAAAACTAACAACCTAACTACATAACAAATAGAAGGATCTAGAACCAAACAACTAACAAACTAACTGGAGAAGGATTTGGAATAAGAGGCTGAATTGGAAGCTGAACGTGAGCTGAAGGTGTGCTGAATATGCTATTCCAACACATGTCACAATTCCCCCATCGTCAACCATTACGGCATCGTTTGAGTCTTTGAGATTTTCCCATTTCTTTTCGTGTTGCCCATTTTCATTTCATTCTCCAAACCCTCAATTTTCCTTCCCAATCCAGTAATGAAACCATTAAATCGAAGCAGGCCGAAGCGACGAGACACGATAGCAACTCCCAAAACCTTTTGAACTTCCCTTTCCCTTCTCCTCTAGCCATATCAGAGATTTGAGTTCCTGAAACCCTAGCAATACTACTACCAAGAAATCGAGGGAAAACGAAGGGCTGTGGAGACGCCGAAAGCAGAAGGAGAACAATAAGGCATCAGAAACCTCAGTCGCAAAAGATGACAACGACAATGCAACCGAGGATGGTTTTTTTTTCCTGTACTATATTTATTTGGTTTTATCCACGCGCCCTCTTTGGCTTGTTATTTTGAACAAATTAGAGGCGAAGGGAATTCGCAGAAAGTGAAGATATCCTAGTTTTTTTTAGAAAATTAATATTGCCTCCTTTGGTGAAATATCTCCAATGTTTGAGAGGCTATTGGATTGGAAATTTGACACATTCTTTGTTATTCACAAATTTTAGATGAATATTTATTTTACAACTTTGTTAGGTTCTTTGTTTTTTCAATTTTGACTTTGTGTGTATATATATATATATAATACCACAGCTCCCAAATTTACCTAACACGAAAATACAAAGACGTAAATTGCATTTTTTTTCGTGTTTATCAAGATAATCTAAAATCTGTATGGATAGTTTACTGTTATTACTTGATTATTGTATGTAAAGCTTTGGAATAGCATTTGAAATTTGACAAGTATGTGCTTGTATGTTTGATAAAAAGTTGGAAATAATAGAAAGAAAATTGTGAAGATGGCAGTGCAGATGAAGTTTACTTCTGACAATTGCGTTTAAATAGGCTATATTTTCTTATATTATTTTTTTAGAGCAACTAATATTATTGTGATTGTGATGGAAGTATATGTGGGGTGGCTATGATTTAAATTTGAAAATCGTTGTTCTGATTGGGATGTCAATATTTCTTGAATGTGTCTTGGGAAGTGTATTTTATATGAGGCTCTCTTTCCCTGTGTTATCGTATTTATTTTTTGGTTAGCGAATGCCAACACAATTTTCTTATGTCTAGATGTTTATTTACTATGAGCTATTGTATTATAATCTTTCCATTTTTGTTTGATCTTCCCTCTAGAGTTGTTGAGCTTGTTAATCTATTTGCTTCCTGAACTCTATCCCTCCTTTTTGTTACTTAATATGTTATTTACTTGGTTGCGTACTTAAATGTTAGTGCTAGCTGTTTTGGATGTCTACTGGTTGTTAATAATCTATATGGTATTAAATTAGTGCTTAAGCTGTCTATAATTTTCTTATTTTGATTATTGTTTTATCTTAACTTCTTAAAAGCCCAAGAAATATATCCTTTACATTTACTGATCACAAGGGACAATGTGTTAGTTCATCATGACATGCCTACAATCACTAATCATAAGGAGATCAATGAGTTCTATCACGCCATGTCTTCTATATGCTGAATTCGTGCTGTGAAATTGGTGAAGCATTGTTAGCAATGACAACTCAGACCTGACACCATGGATCTAAGCCTTTATTGGCCTTTATCGTATTCATCCTCTTGCTTTAGTTCATCATGCAAGGCCTCTACATTCTTACTTTCGTCACAACCTTCACAATTTTGCCGGTTTGTACTTTATCTAACATGTTACGGGAAAAATCCCTAAATTAGTATATGATGCACTCTCTGATGCATAGTCATTATGCAACCTTATTCTATATTGCCTCGGCCTCGTGTTATTTTTTTCCTGTAGGATTTTCATTTGTCTATTTTAAGGATGAGCGAGATGCTGAAGATGCCATCGTGGTCTTGAAGATGATATGAAAGGTAAAGGAGTATCAAAGAAGAAGGCAAAGGAGGCCAAGAAATTGGGCATAAACAAGAAGCCTAAGATAGAGGACCCTGAAATCCCCAAACATTGGCCCTTCAAGGAACATGAACTCAAAGCCCTCGAGGCTCGTCACCAACGAGCCATCCAGGAGCAGGACGAGAAGAAAGCTGCTCGAAATGAAATGATAAATCAATTTTTTCCTAATTTGTTTGAGGCATTTGGGGGGTTCCTTAATTGTAATAATTATCTATTGCTGGATTTTTATTTTTTGTATTTGCCTATTGCTTATGTAGAAAATTTACTAATCAAACTTTTCCATCTAGGTTTTGGAGATTCTTAATGAAAACAGAGACATGCTCTTCAATGAAGTATTTTTAGGGAGTGAATTTTAAGCTTTACTATCATTTTACTTGTATCATTATGTATTACCTCTTAAGTTGGGCATTAATTTGACAAACTACGAAAATAATTCTAGGTTCGTTTTCAAGTTGAGTTAACTATATAGATTGAAGACCCCATTGACATTGAGAAGCGGTGTCTTCTTGACACTGACGATGAAAATGCTCCTACTAAGGATGAATTGGCCGCTGCTTTGGTAGAAGTAATTCACATCTTTATGCACTTTAGTGTTCTATTATATACATTCAAGCCTGCATGTCTTTCTACAATAGAGTACTTTCTATACGGAGTTGGTTTTATAATTGTCATAAGCCTAGAGAAATATTGAATTGATGAAAATGTATACCATCATTTGACATAGTTGTTTCTTGTGGAACACAAACTACACAATATTGTACAAATTACTTTTTAGTTCAACACATAAGGTTTGTATATTAGAGTCATCAAGGCTCTTAGCATAGGAAAGATATGTTACTTGTTAGTCGAGACAAAGTCATAAATTCACTCAAATGAACTTTCCAATGTAAAGCGATTTGCTAGTCAATTACCTTGTTGGGAATCACCAGTTGTTCTTATCATCTAATATTGCACGCAGACACATCCATTTATATTTATTATGACCGGGTTTTTTGGTATACACAAGTTTATATTTGATAGAGCTTTCATTTTTCTTAGTTTAATGAAGGTAATTTACAAAAGATCGTTTTACTTTGCAGATGCTGGCTAAAGGAATGATACAATGGCCTAATTTAGAGGTACTATTTCTGGCTGTAGAATTGATGCAATAGCCTAATTTAGAGATACTACTCCCACGGTTAAATACTTGATAATTATTAAAGACAACTGGTTGTGAAGTTGTAAAGATGACCCCAATGTAATATTATTTGGGTTAAGGTCTATGCTTCCTCCTGTCAAGAAATAGTTATATGATCGGGGTTTATAAGAGAAACTTGTTTACAAAATTTGCTTCATAACATTATTTGATTGTGCTTGAGCTTGCGGAACCAAATGATATGCGTACATGTGACATTTTCTCTATATAAATGTATGATTTTTTTGCCAGAAAGAACTAAGTTCATGAACCTATTCTTTGTTGAATACAAGATGATCACTATCATCTCATCTGCCTTTGCTACATGTAACATGCATATTACGCGTTTGGCTAAATCATGCTCATATGTCTGATTCTTGTCATACTGAGTTTTTTATATAAATGGTTTGAAATTTTAAGCGTCCGTTTGACTCCCATTATTCCACATTATAATGAGAGGAATAGTAATTTTTTGAAGAATGTGTGGTTAAAAAAGAAGGAAAAGTTTTTGAATTTAAGTGTAATTTTATTTTATTGGAGAATGTGTGATTGATAAGAAGTGGAAGAAAAATGAATTATAATTTAAGAGCCAAACGGGGGCTAAAAGTCCTCTAGGTTTTTTTAGAGGTTTTTAAGTGTACACGGGATAGAGATTTAAGAATATGTACTGAAATATCTTATATCTGCTGTCTTTAAGAAATGAAGTTTCTTATGCTATCGTGGTCAATTGTATTTGTGTTACATGATTGTAAATTTTAGTATCATATCTCCACTAACGAGGATCTTTTTTTAACCGTAATATTGAATTTGAAAATGCATGGTCATTCTATAGGATTTAGAGCACAACCCTCGTTACTTCTAACTAATTGATGTTTTGTTTAATTTTATATTCTTTATTACTATCTATATTTATTGCTCTATACTTTCTATGAAGGAAACTACATTGTAAACTATCTGGCAGCAGAGGTCCTGAGCCGCCGTCCTTTGTGACTAGATTTTTAGTTCAGCTTTTATGTCGACTTTCCAAGTTTGGATAGCTTGATGATGACTGATTTAGAAATGTGGTTGAAGACTCAACTAACTCTTTGAACTAGGTAATTTAGATTTAAATGATGGAATGTATCACAATCAATTGTTCCGTGTACAGGCATTCGTGTGCATTTCTTGAGCAAACATTTTAAAATCTAATGAACAATCTTCCTAACTAACATAATGTTCTTCCATAAATCAATCGAAGAAGAAGTTGTGTGTGATGTATGTATTAGATCTTGTTGATTTTGTTTGAATATTGTCAAATTCAATTGAGGAATTTATTCTAGGGAAGGGTACATTTAGTTTTGAATGACTATGGAAAAAGATGGACATCATCGTCACTAGGAATCTATGCACATTTAATTTCTTTGTCTTCCTTGATTCTGTTTTTGACTAAGTTTTTGTAATTTAGTTGTATGGTATAATTCCTGATGAGGTTTCTTTATGTATTAGGCGGCATCGGATGATTATGATATTGGTTTAAGGAAATTAAATCAACTTGTTTCTTTGATGAGTCAGGTTGGAATCTTTCAACATTTGTCCAAGTTTTTTGTTAGTTTGAAGAAACCAAAGTTCATAGAGGAACCGTAAAATGGAAGATTTGTAGAACTCTCTTTTTGCTTTAGCATCACATTTTATGGAATCACAATTTTGCACCGTCATCTAATATTTACTGTTGACTAAATTAATGTTTCTTATATTTAATCTAGACTCTAAAGAACAACACATGTTCTTTTTTTTTTTAACCAACTTATGAATATCTTTCGTATTTACAAATTAATTTCTTGAAAATTTACATATACTTATTTTTAATATTAATCATCTAACGTGCAATGCGCGTTCACCCAACTAGTAAGAGGATATGATCTTACCCTAGTACCCGATACAATATCATCCTCATTTTTAGCCTGGTTAAGCGCCTGGACCATGGTGATGAGAGCTGAACGTGCATCCCCTTCATCACATGCACTATTTAAGTAGTTATGCAACTCAACAACGCCCTAAAAGTACATAATACTAAATGAAATAAGAAAATAATTAATAATTGAGACAAACTATAAACTGTTATTTGGTATGTTACCCTTTGATAAAGTTCAGCGACTTCATTCGTAGTAGCGCCTTTGAAACAATCAAGTGACCATTGTTCCATTGTTACCCAATATAATTAGCCTTCAGTTATCCTAAGAATTTTCTTGCATTTTGGAAAAACTTTGCTACGAGAGGAAGAGTTATCAGAGCCAACACTCTGACCTGAATGCCTACTTGAACCTGAAATTGAATCCTAAGAGAATTAAGATATTCAGCTTCTACAGCACTAACGAACCATTGGAAATTTATATAGCATGCTCACAAAAAATATATTTACAATGTTGGTATCATACAGGCCCCAAATACACCAAGTAACTACAGGAATAAAATAACACGAAATTTGTCGCCCGTAGGCTCATATGTTCACCCAAATTAGGGCTAATCACCCGTTAAGCATACACCGAAATGATTATCGCTTCAATCCACTAGAAACCACCAATAATCAATACAAGTTTCACAATACAGATATCCACAAAAGGATTATGCCCTCAGACCCAAAAGTTTTCTCTCAAGAAACCCTCAAATGACTAAGTAACCAAAGGTTACTACTCAAAACAGAGAACAAATTCACCACAATCACACCTTAATCAACACTAGATCTCATCAACAATATCTAAAATAGAAGATTACAAGGTGAAAACCAAAGATTTTCAGAGAGAATACACAGAGAACAGAATAGAGAAAACTCTAAGAATAATCTTGAAGTAGCCGAGTAAAATGAAAAGCCAAGCCAATAATACAAACAGTCAGAAGCATCCAACGGCCACAGCCATTCCACATGGCATCATCTCAGCCTTCAAAGTAAATAACTAAAGTCGCACTTCAGTTAAAAATGCGTTGTCGGGTTGCATTTAGTATTGGGCTGACTCAACAAGATTTGGGCTGCATCATATGACTTTAATTGAATTATCAGTTTGGGCTACATCATTTGGGCCCAAAATTGTTAAGCAACCAATGTTTAACATACAAGGTTATAAAGAGAACACGGGGAAAAGAATGGACGCATACACTCGTTAGGGAAAAAGTGTACCTTTATTTCGCCATTTCATTAGCTCTAAGTAGCACAATCTTCCCACCAATCGGAAGCTCACAAGCCTTTGAGAATGCCCTCTTAATTTCGTGTATCCAGTCACCTAACTTCCAAAATTATAATCCCCGCCCACACCTAATTTAAGATCTCTTGTTTCCAAGTAGTGTTCTCGTATATTGTCATTCATATTTTGACACCCCATTACATCACTTTGGAATAACGAATCACAACACACCACACACTATAATAACATCTCATTAGAAATTATATGTTGCTATTTACTAATTCAGCCCTTGTCTGAGACTCATTTTGAAAGAAAAAAAATTGTTTTTGAATAGTGATTTTTGAAGAACGTGTGATTAAAAATTAAGAAAATGTTTTCGATTTATGCAATATTATTTTATTAAAAAATGTGCGATTGAAAATGAATTTTGAAAAAAATAGAGCTCAAACATCTACTCGATATAGTAATGTGTCAAAATATGACCGCCATTTAGAGTCTATAGATCTCAACTAGTTGACCTTCCCACACCGATTGTCTCTTCTGTTGACTTAAAGTTTAGAAAGACTAGACACTTGTTTGATCTCCATTTTTTTTTTCTCATTATAATGAAAAATATTAACTTTGCAATTCAAAAAAGCAACTCCAACGGAACTTTGCAATTCAAAAAAGCAACTCCAACGATCATATTTATGGGGAAAATGGGTATCAAACAAATATAAAGACATGTGGTTATTACTATGCCTCCTATTTGAAAATGGCAGACAACATAAACTGTGACACTCCTATTACTTTTCTTTTCTTTTTCTTGTATTTTTAAAGAAATATTTGGTGAGAAATGCAATTTTTGTTGTAAATTGAAAATTTTCATTGTTATAAATTTCATTTCATTTTTTTTATTTTTTTTTAACTTCATGCATTTTTGGTTTGTTGGTAGAATTTTTGGGTTTGGAAAGAAGATTAGCATGACCCTTACAAAAGCATGACAAGCACAAATTGAGCCATATTTGATGGGATTAAAATTAGATTTTGATAAAAGTTGTTGAAATGTATTGTTGAAAAGTTGTGGGACTCATGAAATATCCCGTTAAAATTAATTGTTGACTTTAATTTAAATTAAGTATTTGTTTAGTAGAGATTAAAATTAAAATTTTAATAGATTTTGATAAAAGTTGATGAAACGTATGGTTAAAAAGTCGTGTATCCCATAAAATATGTGGTTAAAATAATTGTTGACTATAATTTAGATTAAAATGTGAATTTTAATTTTTACCATACAAGGGCTAAAATTTGAATTTTAATAGGTGCCAAACAGGGCTGTGAAATGGTCCAATTTTTTATGTGATAATTATTTTATGTGCTTTTTCTGAATAGTAAGCAATTTTACCCAAAAAAAAAAAAAATCTTAAAAATACATCATTTGTGAATAACGTAAGTTAGGACATTATGTCACTGTTTGGTGATGATTGAAATAAGATATTTACTAGATTTTGATTAGAGATGGCAACGGAGCGGGTTCGGGGCGGAGCACCTCCACCCCGCCCCGCCACTCCCCCAACCTGTCCCGCCCCACCTTAGACGGGGCGGGACGGGTTCGGGGCGCGGGTTTGCCCCGTTTCTTGTCCCGTTTATTATT
>CAIGRT010115832.1:0-29115 GCA_903798405.1 Fraxinus platypoda | reverse complement strand
TCTCTCACTATTCTTTTGTTTTCATTTCTTCAGGTTTTTTGGTCCTTTTTTTTGTCTTTCTCTTCTTTATCGTTGCCTTTGCTATTTGTATCCTTCCGTAAGGCTTTAGAATCAGCAGAAATCTTTGAAGTATTTTGAGTAGTTATCTGACTGTTATCTGATTGAGGAGTTAAATCATTTGTATAGAAATTTCCAAGTTAGGGAATAGAGAAATATATCTAAAAAAAAATAAAAAAATCAGCTGATATAACTAAATCCAGGGGAAGTTAAAAATGGATCATATGCTTATGACCATATATTATTATAACCAGTAGCATCTTCAGTAAGTCACCTAAGTACAAGTTTTCAATATAAAGTCCAATATGGAAGGGTAAAAGTACAACTACAATTATAAGCTTATCATACACTGTGTGTAATAGCTATTTGCACTTGTTGACACAAATCTTAAATAGGCATTCATTATTAAGACAATTGTATTGATTTTTTATATTCCACTTCCACTTGACGTCTTAGAAAAGGCTCTTTCCCTCATCTGTCCCAACCCACTTCCCCCGAAAATCCCCTAGCCAGAGAAAAATCCTTGGTATGAAAAAAAAAGGAGATAAAACTCAACACAGAAGCATGAACTCGTTGAGGAAGGGAGATGTCATAATTTCTGGAGTATCCCATGCCTGGTTGTAGCACTTCCTGACATATCACAGGGCAAAACATTGCAACCTCTTCCTCCACTTGTTGGATCAAACCATCAGTAGTCTGAAGCCAGATAAATGATTTCAACTATATAGAGGAAAACATAAACAAAATATTAACCAACTATAACACTTCAATACAAGCAAATATTATGGCAACTTAAACACAGAATATGTACTATAGGTTTAAAACTCTAAAGCTTGCACCACATTTGTAGAACCTTACATAATTTGATTCAATTTTGGCAATTTTAGACTCTAGTGGTTTTACGAGCAAGATATTTGAGTAATCAAACTGTAAAGACCTCAAAATAACTCTTTATATGATATTCAGATCATTTGCAAGCAAAAATTTTATCATTAAAAAAAGTCAAAAATTGATGGGTATAGGGCCATTCATTCTGATATAAATTTTTGAAGCTCCTATTAGATATATCATATCGAAAACTTTCCCATTTATGTACTTATTTTAGGAAAAGTAGTAGGATTTTATTTTATGGGTTTTCTAGTACCTCATGTATTTCTTTAATTGTTTCCTACTATATTAGATTAATTAAAACGTTACATAAAGGGAGCTTATGCACTTTATTTCGCNTATAGGGCCATTCATTCTGATATAAATTTTTGAAGCTCCTATTAGATATATCATATCGAAAACTTTCCCATTTATGTACTTATTTTAGGAAAAGTAGTAGGATTTTATTTTATGGGTTTTCTAGTACCTCATGTATTTCTTTAATTGTTTCCTACTATATTAGATTAATTAAAACGTTACATAAAGGGAGCTTATGCACTTTATTTCGCATACTTGATTAATGAGTACAAACATATTTCCTCCCTGCTTCTCTTCTCTCTCATCTGTCTGATTCCTCTTACCTTTCATTTTCCCCTTCTTCTATCTCTTCTCGCCTTTCTCTCCTCTCTCCTCTCTCCTTTCTCCTTCTCCATTATTTTGGTTACTATTGTTCGTTTTTACTTAGATAAGAAATTGTGTAATTGAAAGTTAATAGCTACGAACAAGGCCTACAATTCATGCTAAACAAGATTCATTCTCAGCAAGGAGAATAGCACTTCCATATGGTGATATTCTGTATTAAACATTTCGAATAGAAATACAAAGTTGCATTGGTCAAATCATTGCTGTTTAAGTTCATTCAACTTATAACCCCTAATAAATAATAGCAAATACAGACTAATAAAAATGAGAATGAAATGTTTCACTGGAAAAGAATTAGAATCGGAAGAAAAGGTATTGAAAGAAACATGGGGTGCAAATATCCAACAACTCAAGAATGAAAAAGAGTAACCTTCACACTCGTGCCACTAAGAACTATTTCGGCACGAAATTCGACGTAAGCAGGACTGGAGTCTAAAATAATCTTTCAACAAACCTCTAGTTTAACAATTTCCATGGCACCTTCTGACATTAGGTGATCACAGGGTCTAACATTCTGTATGTGCATCTTGGAGTCAAAAGTGAGGAAGCAACAGATTAAATTGACGACTTCTCTTTCTCTAGAGAACGAACTTTGTAAAATAACCAATTAACCATAAAGTCTTTGCTAAGGGCATGAATCTAAATTTCAAAAGAAAGTGTGAGTGGATTTCTCAAGATAAAACCTTCATCAGATCTAGATGTTTTGCCCCAGTTAAACAGTGGGAGATTAGTGAGATGTTATGCCTGAGTGATCAATAAAGTCCAACCCGTTCGAAGCAATAAAAATTTCATTTATAGAAATATCTTTTCATTTATTTAACTGATGACCGGTAGATCTTTCTATTTCGCTATATACACAGGTTCCGCTTAAAAAATGATTACTCCATCCAACCACAACTGATGTAGCCATAAATTTATTATTGAACTTTAAACATTATCTGAATCCCATATGCTCCTTGTTAGCGAAAAGTTTCACAGTTTTGGGACCTAGAAAATAACCAACACTTGGATTTGAATCAAAACTTAAAATCAGTAGCTGATTAAAGATCCAGAAACAAAGTGCTGTCAGATAATAGTAATGGACCATTTGCAAAGGAGATTGGCTAAAGATGCAATGACATGAAAGAGAACAGATAACATTCATCCTATCATGGGATGAGTTTGCCTATTCAGATAAGGCTATAAGGCCAAAAGTAGAGCATCTAGTTGAATTTTGGTTTATATTACCAAAGGATGAAGAGGATAGTTACACGGGTTACTAGAAGTTTGTTGTAAAAAACATCATCTAATTCAACCAAGACAAATCAAGAAATGCATAAGTTGTTTATTCATCAATACTTGTGTGGAAATCAGTACATTTAGCGTGATATGGTGATAATTTTGACTATAACAATTACCGTACTTAAGCACTAAAAGTTATCTTGAGATGATTCTCTAACAAAACAGCAGTGTCACTTGGAGGGTAGTCATTAACATTGCTGCATATATTAACAATACTCTTTTAATATCAGAAGAAAGCAAGTAGTTAACAAAGGCAAGTCCAATCAAAAAATAACGTAAAAATAAATAATTGAACTTCAAACATTACCTGAATCCGATATGTTAATTGTTAGCAAATAGTTTCCCAGTTTTAGGACCTGGAAAATAACTTGCACTCGGATTTGAATCAAAACTTAAAATTAATAGCTGATTAAACATCCAGAAACAAAGTGCTGTCAGATAATAGTAAAAATAAACACGGACTATTTGCAAAGCGGATTGAGTAAAGATGCAATGGAATGAAAGAGAACAGATAACATTCATCCTAACATGGGATGCGTAAGCAAGGTACTGAGTGTTGGGATGACATGAACAGAAATAAAAAATCAGTACATAGAAGATAAATGTAGTAAACCATGAGATGAAATTACTTATCTTCTGTGTATAACTATAAGAATACGAAAGGATCAACAACAATTACATATTATTTCCATTCTATACCCAGTTAATTAGTCACAGAATAAGACAGCTTGGAAATAAAAGGATATTATAGGCATAAGAGTATCACATTTACAAACACTATGAGGCCTATGCTTTCTATCCTCATCTCCTCTTTGCTCTCCTCTTCCTATTAGTTAAATAAGAATACCAAACTTTCCTACTCTCCTTCTGCTCCATCTATTCTCTTTAATCTATAATGTAAAGAGTGTGTCATAGGCAACCTGAAACTTAGTCTGAGAACTAATATTTCAATAGTGATATTTTGCTTTAATCTGGTGACAAATTTTCATATAATCTTACCTGATTAATTTACTCTTTCTTTTATAAAGGCATCTGCATAATACCAGCAATTAATTTGCATAATCACAGCAATTCCATAATTTGCATTCATCCCAGAATTATCTCTCTGTCAATTGATTTTGTAATCAATCTGTTTCTACCTTCTAATTCTATATGTACATTCTTTAAATAGTCACGACCTTGTATTATATAAAGACCAGTTATAATGAGAATATGTATGAAACTTTCCTGCCAATTATCTGTGCAATCCTTATATGGTATCAGCAGGTCTTCTTCTCCCACGAGAATAACGATCCTTCTCTGTACTATGTCGTCCAGCGTTCAGTCCACTCCCCATTCCGTTTCGGGAGGCTCCAACCCCTCCTCTGACTTACCTTTGGTCACCATCAACACCTCCAGCCAACTTCCCTTCAAGCTTACCGCATCAAATTACCCTTCCTGGCGTGCAACTTTCACAACCATCTTATTTGGTTATGATCTGATGGGATACTTGGATGGCACTCTCCCGTGTCCTCCCACACGTACTGAGAAGTCCTCCTCCTCTGATTTGGCTCGCTATGCACACTGGTATCGACAAGACCAGTTACTGCTTAACGCGATCTTCTCCTCAGTTTCTGAACCCGTGATGCCTCTCATCGCAATGACCACCACAAGTCGTGATGCTTGGTAGCATCTTGCTCGTTTGTTTGCAAGTAAATCTCGTGCTCGGATTATGCAGTTGAAGGAGGACCTAACCCTTATTCAACGGGGTTCTCGCACGATGTCTGAATTTCTTCATGCAGTCAAGGTGATTGCTGATGAACTCTCCCTTATTGATGCACCAGTTTCGGATGATGATTTGACGCTCTACGTGCTTAATGGTCTTGGTTCGGAATTCAGAGACATGGTTGCGCCTATTCGTGCAAGAGAGACTGCTCTCTCTTTTACTGAGTTACATGATTTGCTCATTGGCCATGAGCATTACATCAAACGTATGGACAACAATGCTTCCGCTCTAGTCGTCACAGCAAATTCCTCTCAAAGGAAATCCTTCAATGGCAGGTTCAAAAACAACAAATCCCAATCCAAACAAAACTCCAACACCAACAGGTCTGGATCAAAGAATTTCCCAGTTGTTTGCCAAGTCTGTGATCAGCCTGGACACACTGCCAAAACATGTGCCAAATTTCAGTCCCGCCCTGCTGCGAACTGTACCACTTCGAAAAATGGCAAATGGCTTCTTGACTCCACGGCATCCCACAATATCACCTCCGACTTGGGCAAACTCTCTGTTCATTCCGAATATGAGGGACAGGATGAGGTGGTTCTTGGGGATGGTACAGGTTTGCAAATTGCTCATATTGGTTCCACAACCCTTTCTTCTCCATCCCGCTCCCTTATGTTAAAAGAAACATTACATGTGCCTCTTATTAACAAAAACTTAATCTCTGTTCATAAATTCACTCATGACAATAATGTTATCATTGAATTTCACCCTTTCTTTTACCTTGTGAAGGATCGGACGACGGGGGCAGTGCTCATGCGCGGTAGGTATGAAGATGGTGTGTATCCTGTGGCATTGCAATCTTCCTCGCCTCAGGCACATCAAATTCGCTTAGCTGGAACTCGAGTCACCTTTGATTGCTGGCATCATCGGTTGGGGCATCCATCTCCAAAGATTTTGTCATCATTACTTCAAAGTCATGATTTACCTGTTACCTTCCCTAAGTCTACGTTGTCTTGTATTTCTTGTCAATGCAATAAATCACACAAGCTTCCTTTTAGTTCAACTTCACTCAAGAGTACTGTCCCTCTTGAATTTTTGTATGCTGATGTGTGGGGACCCTCACCGGTTCCCTCCATTGATGGCTATCAATATTATCTCCTACTTGTTGATCATTTCACTAAGTACTGTTGGTTTTATCCTTTGCGGCATAAATCTGATGTTAGCTCTATAAGTGAGAAATTTCTGTGTATTGACATTCTTGTCTACTGACATTTAAATAGGGATTACAAGAATATACATCAAGCTTAAATAAGGAAATTGCAGATTTGTACAGCAAGAATGAAGGAGTCCAAAATTAATGAAATTGTTATTCCAGGCTGCTATGAGCGTGATACTAGGTGCTGTGATGGTCCAGGCATGATCTTTGGCACATTTGTCTCTTCATCCCCCCTCAAGCTCAAGGCGGTATTGGTTCGACGAAGAGCTTGTTCCTGTTTGGTTCAAAGCTCGGATTGCAGAGTGGTTTTGTAAAAATGTCTGCAACTTGCTCATTGCCTGGAACATGTTGAAGTTGAACTAGTCCTCTTGCTACTTGTTCCCTTACGAAGTGCACATCTATTTCAATATGCTTTGTTCGGTGATGGAAGACTGGGTTCTTCGCCACACTTATGGCACTTATATTGTCTGAAAATAGAGTGGGAGCTTGCAACTTATATCCGATGCTTGTCAGTAGATTCATATACCACATGATTTCAGCAGTAGTTGAAGCTAACGCACGATATTCCACTTCTGCAGTGGACCTTGCCACAGTTGTCTGCTTCTTAGCTCCCCAAGACAGTAAATTATTTCCAAGGAACACGGCAAACCCAGTTGTTGAACGCCTATCATCTTTTGATCCAGCCCAGTTGGCATCACAGAATGCATGTAAAGCAGAAGCATTTGTTTTGGTGAGACGAAGACCCAGATTTAGAGTTCCTTTGAGATATCGAAAAATTCTTTTGACAGCAACAAGATGAGGAACTCGAGGTGTTTGCATAAATTGACAAACATAATTGACAGAAAATGCAATATCAGGCCATGTCATTGTCAAGTATTGCAGCGTTCCTACCATCCGGCGATATGATGTTGGATCGTTGAGAATTTCTCCTTCAGTTGCAGATAAATATGTGTTTGAGGCGAGTGGCGTTGTCACTGGTTTTGCTCCATCAAATCCAAATTTTTGTAATAAGTTTAACAGGTATTTGGATTGAGATAAAGTAATTGAAGTAGAGTCCCGATTGACCTGTACTCCAAGGAAAAAGTGCAAATCTCCAAGATCTTTCATGTGAAACACAGTAGACAAATGAGATATGATTTTCTGAATTGATGTGCTTGAGGATCCAGTTAGAATTATATCATCTACATAGATCAGTAAGATGATAGTCTCAGAACCATGTTGCCGAAAGAACAACGAAGTATCATAGGGGCAACGATGAAATCCCATTTTACATATATAATTGCTGAATTTGAGGTACCATGCCCTAGGTGTTTGTTTTAAACCATATAGTGCTTTGTGTAGGTGACAGACATATTCGGGATGAGTTGGGATGAGTTGGGTCTTCAAATCCGGGAGGCTGAGTCAAGAACACTTTTTCTTGTAGATCTCCATGTAGGAACGCATTGCTCACATCTAATTGTTTCAAAGACCATCCTTTTGACAAGGCTAAAGTGAGAATTAAACGAATGGTTCCTGTTTTAACAACAGGACTAAATGTTTCTTCATAATCCAAACCTTGCAATTGGTTGAATCCTCTAGCAACGAGCCGCGCCTTGTATCTTTCAATAGAACCATCCGCTTTTGTTTTGACTTTGAACACCCACTTGCTGGAAACTAGATTCATGTTCGGTGATGGAGGCACAAGTGTCCATGTCCTGTTTTCATAAAGTGCATCAATTTCCATCTGCATGGCAAGCTTCCACTTTGGGTCTTTTAGTGCCATTTTATAGGACTTCGGCTCGGCAGGTACATCCCTTAAATCCGCAAGAAAGCACGATGGTACAGGATGTTTTGTTGAGAAATAGACCTTGGGTCTTCTTGTGCCATCTTGTGATCTAGTCACCATGTTATGAGTTCGAACAGGTTCAGTGGAAATAGGAGCATGAATATTCAGTTGTGGTTCTGAATTGATTGTTGTAGGTGCTTCATTCTCATTTTCTGAATCTGCTTGAATGTTCAATTCTGGAACCAGATTGTTGACATCAGCCACACTTGTAGAGATATTGCTGGTTTTGTGCTCATCTAAAAGACTTTTGGGTAGTGCTCTATTTTTGAACCACGAACTTGTCCCTAAGGACTGCTCCTGCA
Source organism: Fraxinus platypoda (assembly GCA_903798405.1). NCBI lineage: Eukaryota > Viridiplantae > Streptophyta > Magnoliopsida > Lamiales > Oleaceae > Fraxinus > Fraxinus platypoda. Next base: position 21,160 of record CAIGRT010115832.1, on the reverse strand, counting down.
TGGAGGAAGAGAATGGAAAACTATTTTCATTAAAGATCACGTGTCGGGATATATATACCTTACCAGTTTTCAAGTCCATGCATTTGTATCCTTTGTGATAAGGTGAGTATCCAATAAACACACAAGGTGTGGACTTGAATTCAAGTTTTGATCTGCCAAATGGAGTGAGATAGGGATAGCAAGCACAACCAAATACTTTCAAAATATTGTAGGAAGGTGGAGAATCAAACACTAACTCATACGGGGATTTACCATCAAGTGTTGAAGTTGGCAATCTATTTATAAGAAAAGTTGCCATTTGAAAGGCGTTTGGCCACATTTTTGTTGGGAATGATGAATGGGCCATTAGTGTTAGAGAAGTATCGACAATGTGACGATGTCGCCTTTCGGCAAAACCATTTTGTTCTGGAGTTCCAGGACAAGATAGTCTTTGTATTATGCCTTGGGACAAGAAATAATTTTTGAGTGTTTGATTTATGAACTCACCTCCTCCATCACTCTGAACAATTTTTACTTGAGTATTAAATTGTTTTTCTATCAAATTGAGAAAGTTAGGGAGTATAGAAGACACATCAGATTTTCTAGCCATAGGGAATAACCATATATAACGAGAATATTCATCCACAACAACTAGATAAAATCGAAAACCTTCTGAAGAAATAACTGGCGCAGGGCCCCATACATCCATATGTAAAGTATGAAGAAAAACAGATGCATATTTTTGTCGAGGATGGAAGGGTAGTTTTGTGGATTTCCCTAAAGTGCAACTTTCACAAAACATAAGACTTTTATTCAAGATAGGAAGAGAGTTTAACAAAGGATTTAATATTCTAGAATTCGGGTGACCAAGTCTGGCATGCCACAAGTTTGCCGAGACTTTATTGGATACAAAAGCTACTGGAGATGAAGTCTTGAAATGCAAGGGGTATAATCCGTCCTTCACGAGTCCTTTAAGCATTACTTGGTTCGTCTTCAGATTCTTGATAAGAAAGCCCCATGGATAGAACACAAAAGAGCAATTATTGTCAGTTGTGAATTGAGAAACAGAGAGTAATTTCTTCTGTAGAGCAGGAACAATAAGTGTATTCTTTATGATGAGATTTGTGTTAGGCACATATGAATTTTGAAACCAGAAATAGGAAGATGAGAACCATTACCAACCATAACTACATCAGTGCCTTTATATGGTGAAATACCTTATTTCTCAGTTTGAATGGGGGTCATGTGTTGATTTGCTCCTGTGTCTGGGTACCATGCTTCATCAATGACTTCACCTGCTTGAACTGCAAGAAAAGTTTGATATTTCTCTGCTTCTTCATCACCAGCACAACAATTTTCAGCTTTGTGATTGGGACCTCCACACCTGAAGCACGTTATGCGTGATGTTCGTCCTCCACGATTTACACCACGATTTGAAGTTTGCTGACCCCGTTCATTTGATTGTTTGTCATATGAGTTGTTGGTTCCACGTCCACGATTATTTTGACCACGTCCACGAGCACGAATTGATGTAGCACCACGTTGCTTGAAACCAGAATTTCGAGTGGTATTAAACGCCATAGCGGAGTTTGTATTATTGCGGGATGTAGAAATCCGAAGGTCGTAATCCCTTAGCTTGCTGATAACATTTTCGAGGGGTGGAAATACATCTCTTGCATTAATGGCTGCTACAATTGGATCAAATTCAGGTCCAAGACCTCGTAGCAAACAAATGATGAAATCTTCATCATCCATAGGTTTGCCTGTACCACATAGGGAAAGGGCCAAAGCTTTGGCCTTGTGCAAGTAGTCCTCCATAGAAGAGGCACCTTTTGTGAGTGTTTGCAACTCACCACGCATTTGTTGAACTCGATCACGTGTATGTCGACCATACAAGGTTTCGAGTGCCTCCCAAGCTTCATGAGCAGTTTCACAATTTATCACTTGTGAAAGAGGGATATCCGAAAGTGAGCTGTTGATCCATCCTAGTATCAACTGATCAGTGCGCAACCACGTTGTTGCCGCTGGATTCGGATTTTGAACACCATCTTCACCTGCAATGGTGTTGGGTGGACAAGGGACTTCATTTTTGACATAACCAAGAAGTCCATGACCTCTAAGAACGGGAAGCACTTGTGCTTTCCAGAGCAAGTAGTTGGTAGAGGCTAATTTGATGGAAATTTCTGGCAAGTTTGTTTTGTAGGAGAATATATCTAGAGAAGATGAATTGCCCACAGAAGGGATCGATGAGATTGAGGAAGATGACATATTCTCTGACTTCCTCGTGTGGCTCTGATACCATATAAATGAGAAATTTCTGTGTATTGACATTCTTGTCTACTGACATTTAAATAGGGATTACAAGAATATACATCAAGCTTAAATAAGGAAATTGCAGATTTGTACAGCAAGAATGAAGGAGTTCAAAATTAATGAAATTGATATTCCAGGCTGCTATGAGCGTGATACTAGGTGCTGTGATGGTCCAGGCATGATCTTTGGCACATTTGTCTCTTCAAGCTCCACATTTGTACAATTCACCACCATGGCTGAAAATCAATTTTCCTGTAAGCTTAAAAACTTGTACTCAGATAATGGTGGCGAATTCATCAAACTACTATCCTTTCTCACTACTCGCGGTATTAGTCATTACACTACTGCTCCACACACCCCTCAACAAAACGGCACGGTTGAGCATCGCCATCGTCATGTTGTTGAAACAGGGATGGCCCTGCTCCATCATGCCTTAGTCCCTTCCACTTATTGGACCTATGCTCTAGCCATTGCGGTCTAGCTCATCAACCGTCTTCCCACTCTTTTACTTTCGCGCAAAAGTCCCTTTGAAGCACTCTTTGGTCGTACCCCTAACTATTACAACTTGCGGACCTTTGGTTGTCAATGTTACCCTTGGCTTGTTCCTTACCGAACTAACAAACTCCAACCAAAGTCTCAACCATGTGTCTTTCTCGGGTATTCCCTCACTCAACATGCCTTCAAATGTTTAGACCTCCATACAGGTAGGTTGTATCTCTCACGTCATGTCACATTTGATGAACAATTGTTCCCTTTCAAAAATGCACCACCTCCTGTCCAAGAGTCGGTTCTTGCTACCTCTCCTACAAGTTTTGCATACCCTTCTCCAGTGCCTCCTGTTCGCCTTGCTGCTTTGGGTAGATCTCCCAACACATCTCCTACGCTTGAGCCTCCTGCCCCCTCCACCTCGATCTCTGTTCCAGGTATGACCTCACCCTCTACTGTTCAGTCTTCTCCTAGCACTGAATCTTCTTTGCCTACAGTCCCCACACCTCCTCGGCGGACTCATCCCATGGTTACTAGAGCTCAGAACAACATTTTTTGTCCCAACCAACTGTCTGTCACCACCAAGCATCCTCTTGCATCAACCCTGGAACCAACTTGTGCCTCTCAAGCCCTCAAGGACCCCCAATGGCGCAAAGCTATGGCCGATGAATTTACTGCCTTGGTTTCACATGGCACTTGGAAACTTGTTCCCCAACCTCCAGCTTCCAACTTAGTTGGCTGTAAATGGGTGTTTCGCGTTAAACGCCACCCTGATGGTACTGTGGACAGATTTAAGGCACGTCTCGTCGCCAAAGGGTTTAATCAGCGCCCAGGTGTGGACTACACTGAGACCTTCAGTCCTGTCATCAAACCCACTACCATTCGGCTGATCCTATCTTTGGCTCTTTCCAATAGTTGGTCACTTCACCAACTCGATGTCAATAATGCGTTCTTGCACGGTCAGCTCACTGAGCAAGTTTTTATGCAGCAACCAGTTGGCTTCGTGGATCAGTCTCATCCTCAGCATGTCTGTGTTCTTCAAAAGTCCATCTACGGTCTTAAACAGGCTCCACGAGCCTGGTACACTGCCCTCAGGTCTGGTTTATTGGAGCTGGGATTTTTTAATTCACAATCTGACAGTTCTCTATTTATCTACAATCGGGATGGCATCCGCTTCTATATTTTAATCTATGTTGATGACTTAATTCTAACCGGCAACAACACTCACTTCTTGCAACATGTTGTTAAGTCCTTGGGTGATAGGTTCTCTTTAAAGGAACTAAGTGATCTGCATTATTTCCTAGGAGTTGAGGTTATTCCAATAAAGCAAGGCCTATTTCTCTCCCAAAATCGATATGTTAATGATCTTCTCAGTCGACTGAAGATGACAGGTGCCAAAGAAGTTCAAACACCTATGTCCGTGTCTACCAAACTTCTCCTTAATGATGGCACTGCACGCTATGATGCCACTGAATATCGCCGCACATTGGTTCTCTTCAATATCTGTCCCTTACACGCCCAGATATTGGTTTTGCTGTCAACCGTCTTGCTCAATTCATGCATCAACCTACAATCTTCCACTGGCAACAAGTCAAAAGGCTCTTGAGTTATATCAAGCATACCATTCATTTTGGTATTCTTTTACGAAGACAAATCAACCCGATTCTTCGTGGTTTCTCCGATGCTGACTGGGGGGTAATCTTGATGATCGCAAGTCTACTACTGCCTACATCATTTTTCTGGGCAACAACCCAATCAGTTGGCGCACCCGTAAGCAAAAGGCTGTTGCTCGTTCATCCACCGAAGCAGAGTATCGAGCCCTCGCAACAGCTGCCTCTGATATGGCCTGGATTCAATCTCTTCTCACTGAACTTGGTCTCAAGCTTCGTGATATTCCACTACTGCTTTGATATAACGTTGGTGCCACTCAGCTCAGCCTTAATCCCATCATGCACTCCAGGATGAAACACATAGCCATTGATCTTCATTTTGTCCGAGACTTTGTTCAACGAGGCCAGCTGCGTGTAGCACATGTACATACAGATGATCAGCTTGCTGATTTGCTTACCAAGCCCCTTGCACGATCTCGTTTTCAACGCCTACGTAGCAAAATCAATGTTGCTGATGGCACCTTAATTTTGAGGGGCCGTATAAAGGAATCTGCATAATACCAGCAATTAATTTGCATAATCACAGCAATTCCATAATTTGCATTCATCCCAGAATTATCTCTCTGTCAATTGATTTTGTAATCAATCTGTTTCTACCTTCTAATTCTATATGTACATTCTTTAAATAGTCACGACCTTGTATTATATAAAGACCAGTTATAATGAGAATATGTATGAAACTTTCCTGCCAATTATCTGTGCAATCCTTATATCTTTCATATAAAACGTATATCATATGTTATTTTGTTAAATCTTAAATCCTAGATGTCCAGAGATTCTAGACAGCTGCTAAGCTAGAATGAGCAGGTAAGAAGAACAACTAAATAAGCCTGTTATTCACATAATCAATCAATAAATTTGTTGGATGAAAATCCATAAATAGGGACTTAGATGCTACAGAAGTTGAAAGTTGAGGATCTAAAGGCCAAGAATCTTTTGAACGTCAAATGGTAAATGTAGGTGAAAACTTCCATAAATATTATTAGTTAACTGTTTCTGTTATATGATAGAACATTAGGCTTAGTTGACAAAATAGTATTGCTAAAATAAATTTGAAACAGAAATTTATGTAATAATATCGTCAGAGAGGTCTAGCAGGTGATTGAAATGTGGTTTTCGTAACACATATTCTAGTATATAATTAGCAGTAAAAAAGTAGAAATCTAGAAATAAAGCAGTTACCTTCCTCTTCAGCCTTTTAACTACAATAGTGTAGTTTAATAACTTGAGTAAATGAATATAAATCAATAGCTGCTTATCTGCATTGCTTTCCAAATTCAAACTCTTAGAATTAATACCAGCAATTAATCTGCATTGTGATTCAATAACAAAAGGAATGAATTAGAAGATAATAATGTTGTAATTGGATCCAAATCCAACAACTACTCAAAAGAAAATGGTAAAAGAAATGGAAAATTTTTTAAAAAATGATGATAGAAAGAGTAATGTTTGTTTCCGAAAAAGTAAAATCATGATAAAAAGGGTTATGTTTAATTAATGAATAGAGAATAGAAATCCAATTAGGAAATCTCCCTATTGGAGTGACACAGAGCTTCTTAATTCAATACATCCATCCTGAGACTTAAGCTTCCCCTTCATTCTCTATTATCTTCTTTACAAAGTAAACTGATCTTGAATCTCATGTACATTTTAGTGATCGTTGGACGACTACAATCCAATCTTGCTCATAAACTCTTCCTACATATCTTTTTCAAAATATTAAGTTCCTTTCAGTCCTCAGCTTTAATTAGATATAGAAGAATACAGATAATGCTTACCAAGTTAACAATAATATTTTTGAAAATTTGGTATTTAAATGCAGTTTGATATTTTAGGTATGATTCAATTAACCTTTAGAACAGATTTATTTCTTTCCAGATAATAATTCTTATCACTATCAGGTAGATTTTATCAGTGCCAACAATCCCAACCACAAATCATCTGTGCCAACAATTCCTCCAAGAAATACCAGCTTCATTCTTAGTCCATTACATGATCCGTAAGCTTTCTTCTAGGGCCAACAAAAAGGAATCTTCACATATACTTTGGTGTATGACACTTTCTACAAAATCAAGCGCTGCAGAGCTGTTTCAGAACCTGAAAGCCTTTGTAAAACTAATTTCTTTTAGCTTTTCAATGTGGTAAATTTGCATTTTATCTACTTGATTATGCCCTCTTGTCCCCCCTCTAGGAGGAGAACACAAAAAGTAGAAGGTCTTGCATTTGAATTGGAGATTTATTCAAATTGGGGAGCTCCAACTTTCAGTGAAGGTGGAGATCATTGTTCTTAAGATGTGTAAGATGCTCCCCTAATGTTACCATACCAAGAATGTTACACGAAACATCAGTTTCCAAATTATCACTTTTTCCCCATGGAAGGAAAGATTTAACCTTCCTAAGTAAGCATATTTGTTGCCTTCTCATATGTGATTCATTCATGTAAGTCTGTTTAATGTATGATAATCAAATCATAGAAGACAAGCGAATTAGAAGGAATATTCAAAACAATAGAATTTCAAATCAGAAAGGACCATGAAAAATAGGATTTTAGCAAATCATAAAATGAAACCATTTGGCTCGAGATAAGATTATATACTTACAGAATTACAACATGTGTATCTGAACACTAAAAGCCGAAACAGCAACATGGATTTTCCACTTCAACTTCTTCATTTCAATCTGATAAAGCTCCATATGCATCGCTCTTAATTTTTCATCTTGAACTTATTTTGATCTGATAGAATAAAAGAAGCTCATACCTTCATCATTGAGAGACCGGTGTTCTACACGCCCCAACTGTTGTACATCTTATTCAGGGTCTTGAGTATCATTGTAATTAAAAAGTAATATAGATCTGATTTTTGTTTAAGCTCATTAGTAGAGAATTTGTTACCTTTGTGTTTGCAATTTGAATGCTCATGCTTTTGCATAACCAGAATCACGAAGGAGGAAAGTATTTATTCCAGCAAATATCAACTGCCATTTTTTGTCTTTACATTGGCATTCTGTATGAAGAAATTGATTCTATTGGATATCCAAGAATCAAGCATTCTATATACTTCAACAAAAAAATTGGATAGTTTGGCCTACGAAGGAAATGGTGTAAATTAGATTACATAAATAATATAAATGAAAACGAAATATTGTAATAAAGAATAGATATATTACTTACCCATTATTTGCACATGGTAAGTAAGGCACGATTTCTACTTCCATTCTTTTCTTTCTTTTTTTCTTGATATCAGTGTCGATAAAAAATGATGACGATAGTAACAAATATTGGATGACATTTAATACTGGACTGGCGCATTGCATGATTTCTTGTGGCGTATGAATAGTATTGCTACAATCATATATCCTAAATTTCCACTCACGAAAATTTACATGGAAGAGATACCAGTCGCTGCCTGCATGTTCGCATGGAATCAATAGAGAATTGCATGTTGTCCATGGTCTACCGGCCATTGGTACAATTTCAATTACGTATGATTCTAAACGATGGATATCAAGAAAACGTTGATCTTTACTTGTAGTTCTTTCTTTTATGCTTTTCTTCATTGTACAGGTTATCGCATTCAATTTCGAAGCCGAAATCTAAAATTGCATACTCTTTTGAAACAAGGTTGGAACCGTCATTGATAAATCGTCTCAACAATGTAAACTCCTCTTCAAGAATCTAGTGATAAACAAATGCAAATTAAATATAGTAAGTAAATAATAAAATATTTTAGAATGAATAAAGTTTACTAACTTTAATATTGATATTTTGTGTTATATCCATTATAGCTTTCAGTGTATCTCGTTTGTGCAAATTACCGGTTCCATCATCCCAGTGCACACTGCATAACATAATTTAAATTAGTTGAAATATATAGAAGTAAAATTATAATACTTAAGTTATTTAGATTTTGTTATCCAATCTCTAATTTCTGTGTATTTTTCCTTAGGGTAGTCTTCTAAAGGAAAACTATTTCAAAATTGTATTTCTTTTCCTTTACCTTTTCTTCCTTCTGTGAATCTTTCAACATGTTGAGATGTTGAACTTCTATGGAGAGAAACATCTTCTTGAACGCAAGTTATAGCAGTTTGCATATTGGATTGCCACTCTGATAACTTATTCAATACACTGTAGTTTTCTTCACTGATATATGATGTTATAGAAGTCAAACTGGTATTGAAGTAAGTTTTCATGCTTGATTACATGTTTTCGTACTGCTGTTGTTGCGACTGTTGTTGTTGTTGGAAGTATTCTTGCTGCCAGTTATGCTACTGTTGAAACAATTCTTATTGGTTTTGAAGAATTGTTTCGTAGTGCTTTTTTGATTCATCGATGATGTCCGTTTTGAAGGTATTACACAAATTTGATACATCTGATGCTACATGTTCTCTACGTACATTCAGCATAGCTTCTATGTCTTCTTTAGTACGTCGTCTATGTATGTTCAACATGTCTTCAATTTCTTGTCTGGTGACAAAATTGTATTGACCGGAAGAACTGTGGCCAATTCCAAATGAAGTATGTGTATGTGTTGTAGGATGAGTATCACTGTCACTTCGATGTGCTACATTGTTTCTCTCTCCTCTAACAATGCCATCTAACATATCATGTTCATTGTCATGTGACAAGAAAAGTGTGGTATACCACACTCTTTCTAACTATTCTTCATCTGGTTTTAAAATTACAATTACTTGAATCTGATATTATTTTAAAATTATCTAATTAAGTGGGTATTTCTTTAAAAATATATAATTTAATGCAATAAAGAGATATAATGAAATAATGAAGATATCTTTTTGGTAGCCAAATATTTTTTAACTGTTTGTTCTGTCAAGAATTCATTTGGCTTCCATCTATGCATTCTTGGAGCCTGTGCTATTTTATATCTACGCCGTCCAAATTTTACTCCAATTCTAGGAAAAGCTTCGTATATCCAATACTAAAAGAGCATTAATATAAGGATTAGATACTATATCTCTGAAGCTGCAAAATATAAGAATAGACAAAATATCAATAGGAGTAGGAGGAAATACCTGGAATGCTAGTGATATTCATGCAATGTATATTTAAATTCATTTTCTTGATTTTGTTGCATTTTGTGTAGTCTTTGGAGGTGAGATTGTTGCAATGAATTTAACAAAACAAAGTAGGCAGTGCGTCCCCAGGGATACTCAATGAAGTTGTTGAGATCGTCCACCATGCCTAGAGTTTATAATCAATATTTCTTCTCGTAGGCGTTAACACACACTCTACCAACATAACCAACCCCATTTTAAATTTATCTTCTGGATGCTCACACAGATGAAATGCTTCAAACAACATTGCCATGGTAATTTTCTTTGTACCATTGAAATACTGGTTTTCAACTCTTTAACTGTTGTAGTTTAGATTAACTGATATCTCATGGCACAGTAAGCCTGTGATAAGACAAAACTCTTACAGACTGAAGCGTGCCAAATCATCATTTAGTTTAACCCAAACTTCATTGTTTTTTCCACAATCTACCAGTCTCATTATGAATCCATGCACTAATTTACTGCTGAATTGTTGTTTTTCTTCTTCTCTATATATTACACCATATATAAATCTATGGAAGTTACTGCTTAATAAAGAGGATTGTTCATCTGCATCTATCAACTCTACAAAATCTTTGATATATCTATAATTTGGAAATTGAGTGATTATAGCAGAATACCACTGATTTGGAGATAGTATATATTGTAAAGACATCTGCAAAAACACAAATGACTGGAATTTATGACATTGGACGGAAATTGAATAGAATTTATCAAATTGGACATGTAAGTATAGATCGTTAAAAACACATTTCAAGAATCCGCACATACACAGAGATAGATATACAATTTCAAAAGCTATGTTATACTAAGTTTCAATTTTACTATTATTCTTTTGCAACTTAGAAGCTAGACTTATTAAGAAGTTAAAAATGTGCTACAATCTATTATTAAATTGTCAATAAAAGGGATTAGCAGTTGGAAAATGCAATGCAAAGAGGTGTCATGAAGACACCATTTCTCTATGTCAGCGGAGACATGGAGCCAGCAATGTGTCTCCATGCGCAACAGAAGCACAGAGACACGACGTGCCTCCGTTGCGGACGGAGACACGAACCGTGTCTCCGTGTCGTGTTTTCAGTGTCCATCCAGTGGTCGATAACTAAAATTCAATGCACATACCTTTCCGGCTGAGTGTGGTGATGGTAAATGTGGCTTGAATAAATTATTTAAGGATGGATGAATATTGTGAATTGTGGAGGAGAATGAATGAGAATGAATTTGTTGAAAATGGAAAGAATGAATGTTTGGGTGGGTAGTTGAGTAGGTAGGTGAAATAGTTAATGATAGAATTTGTTAAAAATTAATAGTTTTGATAATTGAATGAAATGAATTGTATTATTATGGATTTGAGATTAGTAAATATACATGGGTGAAAGTATAAATGGTAATTCCATAACTAATTTAATGGACAAAATCATACTCTGTAATGGTTTATGCAGTTACTAATATTCTCAATCAATACATTAAAAAAATTGTCATTCATAATGAATGATATATTTAACAGGGACTAAAAGTCGATTTATACATTCCAAAAGGTCATTTTATATATTCAAAAAGTATTATAGACTCCATCACATAAGTACAAGCTAAAGCATCATTGTTATACATTCTTCTTGACATCAACTTTCTTCATGGAAGAGTTTTGATGCAAAAGTACAAAAGAAAACTACCTTACAAGCCAAAAAGCATGAAGTTGTTGTAAATGATGCTACAAAATAAAACAAAGTCGCTAGAATCCTTTAGATGGAGATAGCAAAACAAGTACATCAATCTTTTAGGTTGTAGCATTTATGTTCTGTTCAAATACAGACGACCATGATTAGTCCAGTTTTCCTTTCTCTGTAACTTCATCAGTTGAAGTTTGAAACAACGATCGTTTTGCGAATGGTGGTGAGATGTCTTGATTATCATAATTGCTGTCATTTGCAACGAATGGGGACCCTTTGTCTTTGTCACTTGTTTCTTCTATTGCACCTGTTACAGTAGAGGAAGCATTGAGGACAAACACAACTTCATACTTGTACTCAGCAGTGTTTGGCTCTAGCTGTGTGACTTTTACGTAGAATATCTGTTCTTCAAAATTCATGGATTCTTCTATGTTTGGATCACTTCCCTGAAGATTCAAAAATAAGTATTATTATAATGAGTAATTAAAAGGTGAGATAGACAATGATGATATATGCCTTACCAATTTTGAATCATTAATTAAACTTTCAGCATTAAACTTCAACAATATCTCAGTAGGATTGCCAATCGCACTTGCAATTAACGTTCCAGTGGCATCTTTTAACTCTACATTAGCAGTTGCCCTAGAATAATGGAGATTAAGTTTATTATCATCGGAAGATTGAAATGGGAGGACATATGGTAAGTTTAACAAACTATGGTATATATTAGTAACGAATGTATATAGCATTACCTAGGGATAGCCTTCGTAGAAGGATATTTACAGTAAATACAGGAAAAAGTCTCACCGAAATTTGCATGGCTGACTTTATTACAATTGCTACAAGATATATACCAAAAAGTTTGTTTTGTTGCTATGATAGTTGCCTTGGCTTTGATCCAGAAGTATTTGCGCTGTGCAAATATTCAATGCAAATATTTATAGGTAATAGGAAATGTAGCTGCATAACTATGTAGACATAAATAAATAGTATCTACATAATTAAAATAACTTACCCCCAGTAATCGGCCTTTTATATTTTGTATTTCTGTAAATTTCTTGTGGGTTGGAGGAGACAACTTTGTTGGAGTCATTAAAAAAACATGATTTCTCCAGCGTCAGCTCTTCAGTATGTGCTTCCACTCTTGCATTATATGATTTGAAGATTCAACATATGAAAATTGATGACATGTAGTTAATGTAAATTCTAAGACAATAGTTTTACCATGCTCGAAACTTTGCAACTTCGTCGAATGTAGCATATTAAAGAACGTGCTATTTATTTTAGTTGACAGTGTAAGGCCTGCAATATTTTATAGATGGATATTAATTTTTTATAGCTAAAAGATAGTTGGATAGAAAGTTCATGTGCTTACCATTAAAAGATGGAACTTTAAGCCGGTTGGCTAAGATGACAGGCTTTTTGTCAATTTTCTCTGCAAGAACAATGCATTCTTTTTCCACATAACTATCCCACATTGTTAAGATGATTATATTGAAGCTTTTACCGATTAATACAACATCTTGCACATATGTTTGGTTCCCATATCGTGTTTGAATAAGTCGTTTTGGCTTCATATCGATAGCAACCACAAGTATGCCTAGATATTATATGTAATCACAGTATGAAGGAAGTTAATACATAGTAAAACATAGAAGTGGATGAAGTGAAGGAAGAAGCTAAGATATATAGATATAGAAAAATCTAAGAATTAGTGAGAAGTATTTGTGTCGTTGTTGCGGTCCATGTATTTTTCGAATTCATCGAAGGGAGTAAATGTGTATGTGGAAAACAGAAATTCCATGTTATTCTCATTGACTTCTTGAATTCGAGTCTTTCCAGTTATTATCCACTGGAAGTCACTGTTTAAAGCTTTATATTCAGGTTTCGTGTCCTTTACAACAGCATTTGATACGATGTATGTTTTGCTCAACAAAAGCTGATCTTCAAAGGCTGTAACATTTCCATCATACAAGGTTGTGTGCACCTTATTTCCCTATGATAGATAAGAAATGTAAAATAGTATAAATATTAGTCATATATTAATGGTTGATGGATTATATTGAATATCTAAACGTATTTACCCGAAGATCCATTAGAACTATATTTTGACATCTGCTGTTACTGTTTCTTGCTTGCTTCGGGGATAATTTCTCAGCAACAATCACGTTGGCTTGTCAATTCCTTTGATTTGGACTGATTTCCGGAATGTATTTATAATTTTCTATCATGCTGAGTATGTCGAGTCTCTGTCTTCAAAGAAAATAAAAAGATTATACACAATGCAAAATGAGCAAATGGAGTAATATGCCAAAGTTATGCATACCTTGTTTAGAAAGTAGAAGTTGTGGTTCTTCCTAGTCTTTCTGAAGTTGGTATATAAATACAAGTCTAATAATTTTCTTTTTAGATAAGAAGATAAGATAGACATAGAAATAGAGAAATAATTATTTACCTGCTAACTTTTCCCTTTTTCCTGGGAAAAGGCTGCAAGTTAAACAGTAAGCTAGCAGTAAAAGTCCAGATAGCAGATTTTTTTTGACAGTGCAAAAATTTTTTTTTTTTTTTTGCACAATTTGCTGGGAAAATGGCTGGTAAAAGGATTGCTAAAAGAAGTGATTATACATAGATAAAAATATAGAGCCAAAGCAAGTGAATAATTAATTCCAAGAAGGAGAAGTGATATTTAAAAAAACTATAATTCCTAAACAAGGGCCGAAAAAAAAAGGGAAATTTAACCAAGCTTTAACACATTTCTAATGGAATGTATGGATTCCATTCTATTTTCATCTGTTTTGTAGGGAAGATTTTATCTGTTGCTTATGTAATAAGTTAATGCCAAACTACTTGCTGTAAAAACGATATGCATATCAGCACCAAAATTACATTGAAAAGAAAAAGAGAAAAGACCATGGGTATTTTATTGTTTTTTTATTCAGCCATTATTATTGTGTATCAATAACAATAAATTGGTATTAAAGTTCAGATAATTCTTCTTATCTTCCTTTCTCACTTCCTATCCAAAACAGGAGAGCTGGCTTTGCTTCTAGGTAATTCAAATCTGATTTTAGTTACAAATCAATCCCTGAAAATTAGCATATTGTAGTACTAGGAATGATAGGTTGACTCGTTGACAAATCTGCTTGTATATAATCATTTATCTGTTCTTCATTATAGCCTCCTGCATTGTAATTTATAATTTCTAGATTATTTATCTATACCCCCATTGCCGGTGGAAATTTTGCTGATAAGGTTGTTAATTTGAATCCTTTAAAATTCTTATGATGCTAGTTAAATTCTAAAAAGGAAGTTGACCTCCTAAACATTAAAGAAAGAGATTAGAGAATAAAATAAAACAAAGCAATAATGTAGTTTAATATTGCTAGTTGAGTCAAGTACATACTGCCAAACATTAAATAAAACTTACTTGAAACGTGAGTAGCATAAATGTGAATCGTCTACACAGGGAAGACAATGAACAATTTACGTTAAAATTGATTTCTTAGGCTTATTTCCCTCGTTTAAGCCTCTAAATATAGATAAAACGTGCTTTGCCACGATCCAACGTTCAAGAATAAAAAACAAGTTACAAGTTAACTTTAAAAATCACTATGAAGATTACCACATCATGTTTTAACCTAAAAAACTTGGGTAATTACTTTAACATTATATTAATAAATCAACAATAGTACAATTCTGTTGACGAACATAAAGCCCATATCTAGCAAAAATATAGCATCATGACAATTAAGTCTAATATATTACTCAAAAATAATAAAAATTAAGTAAATTCAAAAGAGACAACAGTAGTAGTATATATCAAAGGAAAAAGGGATTTGAAAACAGTATAATCACAGTAGGTGAAGGCAAAATGACATTTGTATCCATGGAGTATTCAAACTATTGTATGATGGGAGCATGGTAATCAGTGAAGTAGAAGTGGTCAAAAGGTACCATGACGCAGATAATTTGTTTTTGTTGGAGAGCGGTAAGAAATAAGGCTGAATTCTAGTTTTCTAGATTTTTGTTTGCCATTGTTTCAACAAATGTGATAAGCAGTCAATTGAATTTGATACGAAAGGAGGAAGAATAGAAGAAAAAATAATACAACTATAATAGTCAGTAACTATCTCATGTTTGAGGAATTATAGTAGTTAAGCTTGGAACTTGAAACTGTAGGAATAAATAAACAGGGACTACAGAAAGGATGATAGCTCATGTTTGAAATGTAATTGATAGAGTGAATACCAAAAAGTCAAAAGAAAACAATGACAAATGTTATATCGAATTATCAGTAAATTATAGAAGAAATAGAGAAAAAGTTTCAAACAGTTAGAGAAGAACCAGAGATCACTCCTGCCAAAATACCTCATCAAGCAATGTGCACTTTTTACTTAACTATATTAAACTGATGAAAAATTCATAAATTCATGTGATGTTTTCAAAAACAGGGAGAAGCGAAGAGAATGATATGATCATGTGCAACAGATCCAAACATTCTTAGAACGAAAATTGTAAAATAACGGAATAAAGGGATGCACAAGAGAATGGAAGTAGTAAGCAACGTGATGAGAAACATTCTTACTTGTGCTACTGTGCTAGATGCTTCTTTCGTCAACTTCTCTTCGTCAAATAAATTAGATGGAATGTCCTTTTCTGGAGTTTCTAAGAAAGATTGAATTGAGATTACTTAAAAATCAAATTTAAACAATTGATGCACATCAAGAAATTTTATAATTAGTGTAAAAGTCAGTATAAAAAAAGATAAACAATCAACGACCTCTCTTCTCACACTCATATCCAAATCCCCAGTCCTGAGTCTATTCGGATAATCATCTCTGGGCATCTGTTCTATTTTTCTCTCAACCGTCAAACCAATGCTCTTTTCACTCACACATGGGAAATGAACCAATGGCTCGGAATCTGGTCCGCCATTGACAGCTGACGTCACTAAAAGGATCAGCAAGATCGTCGTCATCAAAGCACAAGTTTTTGGGTTGTTCATTACAGACAAGGTCCGATACTGTACGCTCGAAGCTGTTACTGTAAGTCATTAGAAAAATTACTCTCAATATTATGCACCAACCATGCATTTGATGTTTCATTGAAATTCCAAATTACCGTCTTTGCACCACAAAATATCAAACCGACAGCCTCCAAATGCCACCATCATAGTACCTCCAGTTCCATTTGGTATAATCACCAATGATTACAACCAAAAGTATATGCTACCATCAGTACCGAAGAATCATAAAATGACCTCCTGCGCCAACATTGGAATCAGGAATGCCTGGGCCAACACTAACAGAACGCTATACAAATTTCACACAATTGTCATTCCTTGCACATACCACATAAAACTACCACTATTCCAACATCAATGTTGGAAATAAAATAGTTCTACTCAAATTTGGACTCAAGGCCACACAAGTTAGAAGAATATTAGATTTGTGTGTAGATGAGAGGGGTCTTTACGGCTATTCCAATATCAACATTGGGAACAAAATAGTTCTACTCAAATTTGGACTCAAGGCCACACAATTTAGAAGAATATTAGATCTATCTGAGATGCCTGGGGTCTCGCTATATGAAATTTAGTGCAAGTCTCATTCCCAGTACGTGGAGATCAAGGACCTAGAAGTGACAGGATAGATCAAAACAGGGAACAATTTTTATTTAGTCTATTTTGAAAACAGCACAAGGTTTTTTACAAATTTTTAATAACAAGTCAGAGAGCATCATTTATATCCAAATGTAGTTGTATTGAGTTCTAGCATCAACAACATTTTATCAGTATATATCATACATCCAAATCCAGTCAACCAAGTTCAAAAGTACAGAGACCATAATAGAGGGGGGGGGGCTAAAAATTATGTTTAATATTCTAGTTTAGTAATTATATTTCCACACAGTATTCCATAGATAAAAGATGGTGCTTTTAAAATTTGTGGGTCAATCAAAATGGTACCTTCTTTAGTTCTATCTAGGTTCCTGATAGAAGCTAGGCATTGGTGTGGCTTTGAATGTTAGACTTTTCCTTAACCTTCTAATCTGAGCATCTAGTGTTTCCTATTTATAAGCAAAATAAGAAAAGATCAAGAAACTCATTAGCACAATCATATCCACCATTTTAAATACGAAATCAGCGCCAAAAATCTCACCTTAGTCTTGGCTTGCATATTGTTATCCTCTTCTTCCTTTGCATGGATATTTTCCTCAAGTTTCGAATAGAACTACTCGAAAATAAAGAAAAATCTCAGGATCAATTCATGCAGGAAAGACAGAACAGTCAGTACTTCTGATGTTAAAAGCTAACCTCTCTTCTCTTTTCGACCCTTTCGTTACATTGAAAACTGAAACTATAGCTCAGAAGAGTACCAAATCTGTGGGGCTTGTCTTCTCCAGCAGTGGGACTTCTATCAAGTACTTAAGGATAAACATTAAACAATGTTTCATCATAAAAGTAGCTGTGTGTGTGTGTGTGAAACTCTTTATATAGAAGGAGATAATTTGTATAATTATATAATAAAAAAGGATACAACGAGGATTTTGAATTTTCTTCAGCTTTATTTGTGGTGCCTTTTCTGAGTGACTTCAGTTTAGGCTTGTCCCTCCAGCCAGGAAATCATGGTTCACAGACATCTAAGGAAAGAAGTTATTATGATACAGAAAATGCTAGATAAATAAAAGAATGCGATTTCGGAAATGTCATCAAAAGGTTCTACCAGAGATATTCCTATATTCTATTACACAGAAATATAGGTACAAAAGCTAGATCAAACATAGGGCGCTATCAGAATAAAACAGAATTTAACCATTAGTGAAATATAACATACAGAGTTCCTTCAAGCTGTGTGCCACTTGTGGAAGACAGTTTTGCATCAGAATGTCTAGTCTGCAGCAAGAATATAGCAAATATTTACAATAGCCAATTTGAATAAAGATTATAGTAAACAGTAATATACAAATAAAACATCTATGTGAGATGGAAATATACAAATGAAATATTTATGTAACATAGAAACAGGCAATTTTTGCCTTAGAATTATAAGCATTATCTCTAGCAGGTTCTGGTTTTGTGCTTTGGTCAGCAGCTTGCCTCTCATTTGATCTGTTTTTTGTTCTAACAGATGTCTGTTTAGACTGTGATTCTGATGCACGGGTGCCATTTGAAGCAATAGAACATTTTGACCCATCTTTTCCATCTTTATTCTTGTTTGTCCGTGTCAATGCAGAATGTTCTGACTTAAAGGCTTCCCATTCAAAGAAATGTCCCAGATTCTCATTCATATTCATGCCTAAAGTACTTCTCTCTCAGTGTCGCATCATATAACTTGTTTTACTGACCTCATATATTTTATGCTTTCCAGAGTTAGCCAAAGAGTGTCTGCTTCATTTTTGTGGGTTAATGACACCAAAAAAAATTTCAAAAAAGGAAATTTAAGCCATAACGTTGAAGAATAGTAGTCATATTTGTATAATATCTTTGATTGTATATAAGAAACGTACATATGATATCCTGCAACCTAATAATATAAAACAACAAGGGAACTCAATAATACAAAATAGAAGTTTTGGAAGATGGATAAGGAAACATACAATTAAAATTATTTTGAGAATACCTATAACCATAAGATCAAATCAAGAATTTCTTTATAGACGACATTTTTTGTGCATATATTATGTGTAGTAGATTTGTCTGATGGCTTTATCAAAACTTTAATAGTTTTACTTGTTTTCGCTCTTGACAAAGCAACATATAATTGTCCATGAGAAAATACAGGCTCTGGAAGATAAAGTCCAACAAAGTCTAAAGTTTGACCTTGTGATTTATTTATTGTCATTGCAAAACACGAACGGATTGGAAATTGAGTTTTTTAAAAAGGAATTGAAGTTTTATCACTTTCAAGTGGTAGGAATGAAATTCTAGGTAAAAATACACGCTTGCCACGGTATTCTCCAATAGCAATTTCTGCATCAATCACATTTTTCTCAAATCTTCGACAAATAAGCCTTGTTCCATTACATAAACCTGCGGATGGGTTAATATTTCAAAGTAACATAACATGACAGTTTTGTTTTAATGTGAGTTCATGTTGTGGAATACCATTTAGAGTTAACGTATTTAAAAAATCTTCTTGGATACTTTGTTCGGATTTGTCAATGTCTTCATCGAAGCTGTAATATGTAAATATCTTCCCTGAAATTTCTTTTAGTAAAATATTATTTATTTGATCTATACATTCATTTTTTGGTGTCAAGATCACTCTATTAATCATTCTATCTAAATTTTCATGTAGTTTTCTATATTTGGAAAAACAATGTTAATCAAATGTTTCAAAGATTGATATTCGTCTTCAACTGAATTGTTATATTAGCTAGAAGTTTAGTCATATGGCATGAATGTTTTTCCTTCGTACCATTTCCGATACGAAGTAAATAACTACAAAATAACAGATCGGATTGAGCTCTCATATTTTGTACCAGTGGTATATGAGTAAACGAAGGCCATAAATATGAAAAAACCAAACTTACTTTCATTATATCGTCTTTTGTTCCTCTTTGAATAATAGGTAAAACTTGACGAAAATCACCACCTAAGACAATGACTTTTCCACCAAAGGGCACATCTTCATTTATATCTCTTAACGTTTTATCTAGAGCCTCGACGGTGCAACGATTCACCATTGGAACCTCATCGCAAATAATTAATTTAGTTATTCTGAAAAGCTCCGCCAATGCAGATTATTTACTAATTGAACAACTAACATCATCATTTCTTTATACGGGAATTTTAAATCTAGAATGTGCAGTTCTGTCACCTGGTAATAACGAAGCAGCTACTCCAGAAGAAGCCGTAGCTATAGCAATCAGATTTCTTGAGCATACAGCTGCCAATAAAGCTTCGTATAAATATGTTTTACCTGTCCCACCAGGTCCATCAACAAAAAACATGCCATTATCATCATTGAGAATTCGGTCTAATATTGTATTATAAGCATACAGTTGTTCTTTATTTAAAGAATTTGTATCAAAATATTCACTTTCATTACTGCAATTTTTGAGCTCTTCAGAAATCATGGTAGCCAACGTTTCGGCTTCTCCAATACTTATATCAAATGACACTAATTGATAATCGTTTATACTTTTATTCGGTGGTTCTAATATAGAATGTATACATTCTAATGCTTTGATTTGGGCATCATTGAAGGACATCCCTTGTTGGATGAAATCTTCAAGCATATAACTTCTAAACTTATCCCATAACAATCGTGGATTGTTAGGAGTACAAAAGGTTAATATGGTAGCAAATAACCTACGAAGTGAAGAGGGCATTTGGTAAACAATCGCTTCAGCTAAACATAACTCACAATTATTATCGCCACTTAATAAACCATGTAGAAGAGCTGCTTTACGAAAGGTAGATGTCAATGTACCATTTACAACTCTTAATTCTTTAAAAGAAGTAGATCCCTTAATGTGATTCAACAAAAGGCATAAGTAATATCTTTCACCTTCAGATGGATTAGCTGTAACAATTCTACCAATAACATTTTTTTTTGTTTTCTTGGAGTCCAAATTCGTTTGTTTGCATCTCATACAAAATAAGAAAGAAAATCTCTGTATGTAAGTATTCTAGCTTTTTCATTTATAATATTGGTACGAAAAAATTCAGTTAACGTTGTTCTATGTACATAATCTCTATTAATAAGTAATAACTGAGTGTAAATTATCACTGTCTTTATAAGTAATTAGATGATGGTTTTCAAGATGTAATTGTAGCGAAATAACTGATGGAGACATTTCAGACAATGTAAATCCATAAATTCTCCACATGGCTTCAGGTAGTGAAATCCACCTAGCAGTTTGATATTTGAATATTTCATCAATGTCAACATCTTCTTCATTGTCAGTTATGAAAAAAGTTATTCGGTCATGCCCTCTGTAAACATATTTATACAAATATTT
>CAIGRT010115831.1:0-10791 GCA_903798405.1 Fraxinus platypoda | reverse complement strand
TGCAATGAACGGGTTAAAACTAGTCCAAGTAAAAACAGAGGGTTCATAGGATGGCAGTATGTCACATTTCATAAACCGAAGAATCCATTCGGATGAGAGCAAATTCCTCACTGAACATGAGCTGCAACTGCAGTGTGTTAGGTTAACTGAACTTTTGGTCGATAATCAAAGAGTTAAAACAGACAAGTTAGAAATATACTCCAAACAACTATCCAAAAAGAAGCGTTAGGAATGAGGACGACCAAAATGCTAGCAAGAAGCAGTTTCTAACCAGTCATAAGATAAAACTACATTCAACTGCAACAAGTGCCTAACTAGCCAGCCCGTCCAATATTCATGCCTCGGAAAGATAAAACGATAAAAATGGTGCCCTAAAATAAAGGGAAGATGGCTTCATAACTAGAGCATATACGAGCACCACGTGTGCCTAAGGTAATTAGCTGATCGCTTGTAAATTTTATGACCACGGGAGGATTCAAGCCAGTCTGTACCTTCAGGTTCCAAGTAATCAATACCGGCATATATCTCTACAGTTGCAACTTGTTCAGTTATTGTTTGATTGGGAATCACTGCTGTGAAGTAGCATTAGACATTGTAAGGTTGGGATTTTGCTGAAGTCGAGTATCCATTGCTGTAGGTGCAGCATAGTGAGCTTGTGAAGGCATATGAAGTCCGGGTGGAACATTTGAACCCTGCAAAGCATGAAGGGCTACTTGAGGACCTGGTCGAGCATATAATGTTGGTGTGATGGGATTTTGAGGGTACAGAGCTTGAAGTCCTTGTGGTCCGTACATTGCTTGGTGACCTTCATAGCGTTTGAGCTTAGAAATGTGCTTTTTACCAGAAAGATGACGATCAAAGACCTCCCGTGTATCACACTTTACGTTGCACAAGTCACATATCAAGGGAATTACAACTTTGAGTTTTGGAGGTTGCCTCGGTGTATCAGAAGTTTTCATACGCTTCCCTCCACGACCACCTTGCATATTACGTTTCCAAACATGTCTCAGATTGAAAGCTTGAATCAAATGAGGATTATTTTCTGGCATATAAGATTGTGGCTCTATGGGAATATCAGGACGATCCGCTCGATCATTTTTCTGTTCAGATTCCACCCTACTTCCACTGGGAACTGCTCCAGTTGGCAAAAATTTGGACGGGATTTGCTTATTTTCTTCACCTTCCAGTAAATTATCAGATTTCAAAGTCACTTCAGGATTAAAAACTCCTGTAGGTGTCTGCTTATCCAGAATTTTAGCAGATTTGTTAGCATCTCTCGACTCTTCTAATCTTTGCAAATTCTTTTTATGTCGCTTTCCATTTTTGTGTTGCACAAGGATTTCCAAACTAGTGCATTCGACCCTGCATACTTCACACCATGCAAATTGAGTAGGCCGCTGATTAAGAGCTGCATTATCTTGTGTTATTTTAGTTGTCTGCGCCAGCAACCCACCTTCTGCTTCTTTATTATTATGTTCTGCCTTTTCTACAGTAGAACCTGCCATTTCAGCAGTAGAAGTTTCTGGATGAGAAGAAGATGATGATTCATGCAATTGGATGGGTGTTGGTCCACCCATGCCCCAGTTACGAGCCTTTCCACGCATGCTTAAATTTCCCCGCCCGCGACGACCTCTGAATGGCCTTCTACCACCGCCCCGGTATAAAAACTGAAAAGCCCACATGATAGGTATCAGAAGATTGTAGAAATTTTAAGAAAACATAAAACAGTAGAATGTTTACCACCCAGGACGACCTCAGAATGTTTGTTAAAATGTTGCTCCATTGTCAGACATTGGTCCAAAAGTTTCTCAAATTAATAGGGCAATTAAAGAATTGCATTCAATACAAGCAAGGTGAAGTAAGAGAAAATATAATGCTTAGAGACGAGAGAAAAAGTTTCTTGCTTCCCATTAAATAAGAAGACATAACCTGCAGCCTCTACATCAAAAGTTTCCATAACACCGTGGAAAATATTTCTTGAGCGGTCCATATAATGTGAACATAATTATGAATAATTTTATTTCGGTATTAGGATTATCCAAGTTCGGGTCATTATACATACTTATTTGAGATTAGATAACAACAAAGTTATTGGACATTGAAGCCCGTGCATTTTTATATTGACAAAATAGCTAATTAAGCCTCCTTTTGGCTAATTTTTAATTCATTTATAAACTCGTCAAACTTCATTTTTAACTAGACATTCGAATGGACTCACAATTAATGTCCACTTATCCACAACTTATTTCTATCTATTTATATATTACACCTTTTATAAATTCTTCCCAAACGGAGGCTAAAACATTTCCTTATGGTCAAACAATACAAATACTGAACAAAATCAAGAGTTCAAGAACACGGTAACAGTACCATGTTTAGTCTCTTATTTCTATTATAAAAGCTAGAGAAGTTGGTTGCCACCCAACACAATCTCTATGCTTCGGACTGCGGAAGAAGCAAGTTATTATAAAGTGCATACATAGATCTGAAAATTAATAACTGCCAACAAGGAATTAACTTCACAAAATGGTATACATGTAACCAATCTTTCAACTAAAGCTGAATTTTTTGCTGTCAATATATTTGGTTTGAGATACTTTTGGCATTAACACATACTTAAATATATCAAATTGCAAAAGAGGAAACAAATTAAGCCCCCGTTTGGTGGCCATTTGTTTTGGAAAAACATTGTTTTGAATAGTGAATTTTGGAGAATGTGTGGTTAAAAAGTAAGGAAAAATTTTGAGTTTACGTGTAAAATATTTTATTGTGTGAATATGTGGTTGAAAATAAGTACGTAGAAAAAAAAGTTTCGAAATAATGAGAGAGGAACAGGGGCTAAGTTTTTCAAAGCAATGGCCCATGGTAGTTTTAAACTCTGACCAGACCAGGCAGTCCAAGTTACATGTAAAACTAGGGCAATCAAAACCAGGGAACTGCTCGTCCCAGAAACTGGGCAGAATCCTGGTTCTAACACCACCCACCCACCCTTTCTTTTTTCCCAAGCCAGTGTTTCTCTCTCTCTCTCTCCAGTCTTCACCTCAGATATTGTTTTCGTACTCATAAGTTGTATGACTTCACAAAAAATACCTTGGATTACACACGGTACAGCACCAGGTATGCACATGTTCAAATCACCTGGTGAAGTTTAGTAAAACTCTATGGCGTAGACCAATTATATTCATCAAAATGATCGTAGTACGTTCGAGAATTCCCTCCATAATCATCTCTCACACACACACACATATATATATATGCCATTGCAGCCAACAACTTTTATAGGCACAACTTGACAATGAAGAAAGGTCTTATTCGAACCTACGCCGCAAGGACTGGTCACATTTTGCAGAAAGCCTGGCTATTACTCATAAGTCATAAGCCTTAAACTCCATCCTCCAACTGCTAGATAATATACCGTCTTTTCTTTATTTTCTGATCATCTATATAATGCATTACATGACTTTTCCTACATATGAAATCATTTAGTCAAGTTCAACAGTAGGAATGAATCCACTGTAAGAGAAAAATGACGCATACAATCGATTCTAAATTTATTGAAAATTAGACTTTTTTATTACTGTTTTAGACTATGGAGTAAAACTTACTGGAAATTGATGTCACCAACATTATCACAACTCTACAAATCTGATTTATCTTAATGTTAAATCTGGAAGGCTAACATTCAATTATGACTGACGTTGTCCACTTGAGATAGACTTATTGGACTAGTCAATCAATGAACGGGAGACCAGCCTATTTGAGGATTAGTTTCACTTTCAAAACCTTGTTGATGGGGTATATAGCATTAAGAAATGGCTGAATGATGGGAGCATAAGAAATTAAGAAATGTTCTGCCATGTCAGTAGTGGAAGATATCACATCATGTGAGTGCTCTACACTCATAGTCATGTAGGGACACACAAGAACTTAACTGAACAGGTGTAACTCATGGCCATACAATTAGCAATATTGCAACCAATCTAATTATTCATAAGTAGAAATTTTGCATCGCAATGATCTCAAGTTGCAAGGGCGGCAGGTCAATTTTGAATACAAAAACTTAGATGAGCATTTGCCTATCACTCAACACCTGGGAAGGATTGGAAGGATAACCATTCAAACAGTCTCCATCCAGACTTACTTATGTCGGTAAAGTTGCAATTCATCTGTTCAATGGTTAAAATGGAACTGTGAAACAGCTCACTGAAATATAAGACTGATTTAAACTTTCATAACAGATGCATGCAAGTCTAGACACGGTTCATAAACATGCAGCAAGATAAGAAGTGCTAAAAAGAAAAGGAGATCTCACAGGTAATTATTTCCTTTTTTATATGGTTATAAATTATCAAATATGCTATGTAACTTGGGGAAAGCAGAAAAAAATGGACACTTCAGAATACAAAATAAGAATGAGACTAGGAAAAATTCACACTAATCGCGTGCAAGACTACGCATAACAGCGACAGAACTTCGACAAAAATTCTTGCTACCCGTAGAAGTCATGATCCCGCAACACATAACAACTCCAGAGAATGTATAAAATATGTTAAACTAATCATTTTTTCATCCACGGGAAAATAAACACTCCCCAAGTGGAAAAAAGGAAAAGAATAAAGGAAGACTAATCCAGTAAATACCCTCATAAAATAAACTAAAGACTTAAGAAATATGACTCACTAATCATTTAAAAATCTGAAACCCAAGATAATATTACCAATTTGTATCACTGAGAAATAAACAAACTAATATACGTTATGTAAACAAATAAATCCCACAAATTAACAACAAAAAGCCCATCAATGAACAAATCAACAGTACGAAAACCTTGAAATGCACAGAAAAAAATTCTAACTTAATCTTAATGCCACTAAATGAACCATTAAAAATATAATAAAAACAATAAATTAAAAAGCACCACTAACATGATCAAAAGACCTTACAGGATGAGGCATTGGCCTGAGAGCATAATCTACTGAGCTGGGTCCACTAGATGTGCCTGCAACGAATACCCACTGCGTCAGTTGCGCCAGCGCCGCCATAGCCGCTGCCGTAGCCGGGTTCAACTCCGCTTGTAAGTCCATCTGTTTTGGAGGGTAATATGCATTCTGCTGGTTCTGCACCCGAGCAGAAGAATCGGCGGCTACAAATTCCGGACCGCTGGACACGGCCGCACCCACAGGCGGTGGCGCCTCGACTCCGGGAGGATGAACGGGCTGCTGATGATGCTGTTGCGCGTAATTTTGTCGGTGAGAACTTGAATGCTCAGAATTGTACGGTGTGGAGTGTTGCTGTTGTGAGTATCGTGGGTTCTGGTAACAAGAATAACTGGATTCACCGTATGTATATGGTTGAATCTGGGATGAATCATCGGCTTGTTGTGAATCGCATGCCTGAAATTGATACTGTTGTTCTTTAGTATGGGTTTGCGGGAGAGAAGAGGAATCCATCATTTGCCTGTTTGTTCAAATGAGAAGGGAGGAACGATGGAGCAGTGGTGTTAAAATGGATGTGGGGAGGCCGAGGACGAGTCACCCGGTTGAAAACTTTGACCGAAATCAACTTGTCTTACAGGCTGGCTCGAAATATACTTTTAGATGTGACGGTTCGAGATCACAACAGACTTGAATCAGACATTTTGAAATATATTTTAAACATTCTTTCTTGGATTTGAAATATATTTTATCAATTAAATATATTAAAGTCACGATCCCGCATAATTTCATCACAAATTATCGAATTAATATTATTTTTTCTCGGTCACAATTTAAAAATTTTATAAGTTACAAATAATTTCTCGATTACAAATCAAAAATTTTATAAGTCACAATTTATTTTTCAATCACAAATAAAAAATTGTATACATCACAATTTACTCATCGATCACAAAATCAAAAAGTTTATCGGTCATAAATCACAAATTTTATAAGTCATAACTTATTTAACGATCATAAATTATCAAATTAATTAGTCACAAATTATTTTTCGGTCACAACTTAATAAATTGTGAGACGCGTTCACATTTTTTAGATCACATATTATTGGTCACAAATTACACAATTTATTGGTAACAAACACTCTTGGTCCCTCTCAACCGCTTTTGTTGCCACCAACACCACAGCACTACAGCTATCAACACCACCTGCATCATAACAGTTTGCGACCACCACTTCACCACTGCCAACAGCATCGAATCCGCCGATCTACCACTACACCACCTCATCAACGCCAAAGTCCACCACCAACATCACCAGATCCACCTGCACCACCACCAACAACAACAAAAAAAACCTAAAATCCTAATGCCTCCGCCAATGCCACCACCACATGAACCGCTGCCTCCAGTGCCACTATCACCGTCAATACCTCACGACAACCGCCAGTAGCCCCGCCACCACACTTCATCGCCACCATCTCCACCCCAACACCACCAAAACATGGAAATCACTACCACCCATCCAACAACCAAAAAAAATCATCACCGTCGCGATCTAGGCCGCCTAGGGCGCGATTTGCAGTCAAGGCGCGCTCACATAGAAAGTGGTAGAGAGACGGTCTCCGACAGCGACGATTGAGGAAGAGTGTACATAGTCGGGAGAGAAGATGGGAGAGAAAGTGTGAGATATAGAGAGAAGAAAGGAGGGGGAGGAATGAAGATAAATTTAGGGTTTGTGAGTGAGGTGGGATAGATGGGAGCATGTTAATTAATTTTATCTTATAATATTATCATTATTATTTAAATTTTTTATTATATTTGATTTTTGAAAAAAAAAAAAAAAAACTTATAACTCTTAATTATGAATTGAAATCTTGAAAACACTTAGTTCTTATAATTCCCACTTTTAAAAAAATTTAAGAGCTCATTTCAAATGGCTCATGTGTCCCGTTGATGTTTTGAGCATTTTCATCGAGTGAGTTCATGATATAAGAGCACGTTTGACATGCGAGCAAGCTTATAGTTGCTATTTAAATATGATTCAATAGTATATTCGTAAAGTGTTCTTCGAAGTAAGGTCCAAACAAGTAGGCGTGAATTTTCGGTCTTGATTATAGTGATATAGCGGATTGCACCTTCCCATGAGTTATAACTTTTGTACAAAATGATTAAGTACATCAAGTATGTACACGTTAATTAGGGGTTGACATGTAGAATTTGCACCAAAAAAATAATTCATAATAATTTAACATCTAGACATTATTGTCAAGCATTGTTCTAAAAAGTATAAAGAGTGAAAATCAAGCCCCGAGTGTATAGTGCCTAGGCGAAGTCTAGGCATAATAAGACCTTTTTTCTATTTTTAATATCATTTTAATTATTCTAAACCAATAAAGAAATAAAACAACTCATAATTTAAATTTATAAGAACTTCATGCATGTATTCCAAGTTTCCAACAAAAATATAAATACCCAAATCAATAATTTTTGTTCAAAGAAATCTATATTGTGACTTTTGTTTTCAATCTATATTGTGACTTTTGTTTGAAAGAGTTCAAAGAAATCTCATGTGAAGATTATTGTTTTCAATCATAATTCCAATATTGTTTTAGATAAACCATTTTTTTTTAATTAAAAGCAGTTTTCCAATCAAGCATACAGAAAAAGTAAGGGGACTTCATGTCTGGAATTTTCCAAACACTAATTTCAACTACCGGTAACGAATGTAATGGATTTGATATTCAAACAACAAACGAGAATAAATTTTGTCCAAGTATCTTCCGTTCGTTGAAATTCGTGAAGCCAGAGGTACATCTCTTATGAAAACCATTATTGTTTTTTACTTGTTGCTAAATTTACGCTGAAAATATTTAATATAGATTAACAGTTTTAGGACGTGTTCGATCGTGCTTAAAATTCAATTAAAATTGAAAATATAGTCGTTATTGGATCACACTCATCTAATAAAAGTCAACAACGACGGCTAATTTTTCAATTTTAATTCAATTTTAATCTCTAACCATTAAATTTGTACTTACTCCTAATTAAAAGAGAAGTTATGGACGTCCTACCAAGAGGAAGAAGTCAGCGTGTGAAAGGTCACAAGTTGTGAAATATGGAAAGTGCAGTGGATCTGGTCGTAATCGTAGGACATGCAACAACATGGTGCGATTAAACCATAAAGAGCGAAAATTGAAAGCAAATGAACAATGAAATTGTAACACCCTAAATTTAGATACCTAGATTTGGAGATATTTTGATTTAACGTTCTCTTAAAATTATAAATGCGAAAAACGATTAATTTTTTTGTGACATGAGAAACATCGATGACTTATTATTTTAAAATAATTTGTGCTTAATAAAATATAGAACAATTAGATCGAATGTTAACTTTAATTACAAAAATGGATTCAACATTTAAATATGATAGTGTTGAGTCCGTGTCATCACATGTCATCATCTCGAATCATCTTGCCTTCATCACCTGAAAATAGGGGGATAACGTGGAATGAGCCAATATCCAATAAGCAAACCTCATGCATATGATGCATGCTTATGATATGCATATGACTTACTTTAAGATAGAAATGCATTTCTCAATATGTATCACATTTCTTTCATTTCTTTAAAAACTTAACATTAAAGTCGTGAGCTCATTGGTATATCGCCTAGCCAATCAAAATTCAGCGGGCAATTATTACTTGGAACTCGGTCGAGTCCTATAGGTAGAACCGCAAAGCGGTTAATATTAATATTATCATTGAATGTTGAACATTGGTTGGGTACACCGGTCCCCCACATCTCATTTCTCACTCACACTCTTCATCGTATAGACATACACCTCGTAATAAAACATTCGAAATACATATTTTTTCAAACATTTCTTGATTCATTGACATTTGGAAACTTTTTATTTTTTGAAACTTCATACATGCTTATGAATGCATTGGTATGTATGAATGTGTCCTGAGAAGTATTCATGACATATAAAAAAAAATAAAAAAAATCAAATATCATGTTTACGTAAGGACAATATAAGTAATACATTTATATATTTAACCATATGACTTACATATGAAAATAAGGGGAGGTTTACTTATCTTGAATTCTAGCTATTTATTTTTAGAATGACAAGTGGAAATATCCCTAACCGCCCACAAAATCAACGTGCCAAAAGTCCTAGTTCATGATCAATTATTAAAATAAATTTTCTAATTAACTCATCAAAAATTGATATTATTATATTAAATAGATAATATGTTATCTCATCTTATAAGTATCATTTTAAAATTATCAACTTTTCTTGAACAGTAAACTTATCTTAATGAAGAATAATTTAACTTCACATGTTAAAATGTCAATTTGAAATTCCATGTTGCCACCACCTGAGACACCATATCTTCATCATTTATTACCTTATGAAGAGTTGACTTATCATGACATGAAAATAAATTCAAGCACAAGAAAGGTATCAAGATAAATTTTTATTACCTTATGTGTAAGTCTCAAAATCCAAGAAGATGAAACGGTAGAGGAATGAGTATTTTCTTGGTTCAAATAAATAAAAGAGGAGATTTCATTTTGAAATGAAATGTTTAGTATTAGGAGCATAGACTTCTAATAATATATCCACTGTAAAAGGGAAAGTTTTTACTACATAATTAATAAAATCTCGATTCTCTGATTTCATTAGTCTATCAAAGCTTAATTTCTTGCTTAATTATTAATAAAATCTTGATTCTCTGATTTAATAGAATTATATACACATTATAATTAATTATTCTAAGCACATTGATCATGTAGGACGTCAAAGGTACATTCTACTGCAAAACATAATTAGCAACGAGAACAATAAATTTGTTAATTAGTATTAAATATGACATTAGGGTAACCATTATAAATACGCAGAACACTCGCGTAAATGGAATTAATAAACACATCGATTGTTTAGAACGTTTAATGCACATTAAACGGTAAACAGTTAGTCACGACAAAAATAATTATAATAATTCAATAGTAAATATAATATAAATGTAACAAAGCAAGATAGACGTGATAATAACAAAATCAAGAACTCGGCATTACAGAAATCAATTCACATAGTACTTTTTTTTTTGTAATAACATTAGGATATTCTTTTATGTTTGTAAGTTGTTTTGATTTATTCAAATGCGGTGTATTATTGGATTTGTTGAATTCTAATATTATTTGAATAAGAATTACCATTGATCATGCATTTTGAAATTCATCTTGTGGGATAAAAAGTCATTAAGTTTTTAACAAAAGTCTGTATTTCATAAAATTTCTACATGAATGTGACATTTGGATGGGTTTTATGTGCTATTTGTGATCATGTTTATGTTAACCATTACTGTCTGTGATCATGTGTGTGATAATTGTGATTGTTTGTGACCAAACATATGTTAATTGTGATTATTTGTGACCATGTTTGTGTAAACAGGAGTCTGTATTTCATAAGTTTTTAATAGGAGTCTGTTAGTAACTAGGTTATAATTTTTTGACTGGAATATGTATTTCATAAAATATCTACATGAATATAACCTATTATATGTGTTTTCAGTAACCATTTATGACTAGGTTTGTGTAAATTGTTTTGGTTGTAACCATGTCTATGTTATTTATAACTGTTTGTGTGTCACGTGTTTTTTATAATGTGAATTATACCGCAAGTATACGGTATCAAGTTTTGTAATATAGTATTGGAGTAAGAGTGTCGAACCCACAGGGATTGTAATTCAAATTCTATTAAGTACTATAATTATATAGCCTCTATTTTATCCAAATGAATGGATTTTATAATCAATGTTCTTAAACTAATATGGTGACAAATTCAA
>CAIGRT010115803.1:0-17574 GCA_903798405.1 Fraxinus platypoda | reverse complement strand
CTTGTTTAAACTGATAATACACTTCTTGTGTATTATCTTTGGTTTTAATTTATAAAATTTACGTGATTACCTATAAAAAAAAAATCATGAGCTATTTGAGTTATAATTAAAGTCAAAATAGGAGTTATTGAGTTGTAATTATAGTTAAAATAGTTTGGGTTGGTAGTCTTAAAAGGAGTTGAAGGAATTCAAGAAACGAACTTCAAGAAGTAGATCAAGATACGAACTCTTGACTGCTCGTTGGCCGTGCATTGAGCGCTCAAAACAGGAGCACTAACACTCAACCCCCGCAAGCCTGACGCTCAAGCGACGAACCGGCCGCTCGCTAAGTGAGAGTCACAGCGCTTGAGCGGCGTATTTATTCGGACAGAATCCTTTGTCAATTTTAACAGTATTTTCCAATCTTATTTCATCACAAACAGTACCCAATATAAATATACAGCCATAAGAACACCCCAAAGGGTGTTGAATTATTATGTTGCCTTAAAGATCTTATTATTAAAGATCATAAACACATTCCTTGATTTTGTTAATTCAACCTCAAGATTATAGCATCATACATTCCTATGTATTTTCCATATTGGCTGAGGCTTTTGATACAATTGTCCTCTAAAGATCAAATAATTATTCCAATATTCTCTTGATTCGGCAAAAGATAAAAACACAAGAAGATCCTTCGATCAAATACCAAAAATCCTACCTTCACCTATCCACCTTCATAGTTCTGAAGTTTGAGAGAAGAGGCACTTGGAGTTTCAGCGCTCCAGAATGAGTTCATTCTTGGTAATCCACAAGAAAAGAAAAGTAGCCCAGAATTGCTAGGAAGTGCAGGTCGCACAACCAAACGAGTACCTTGGTGATTTACAAGTTAGGTAGCTAGAGTCAGCTACGGTTTAGCGGTGTTTGGACTTGCAAGTTAACGTTTCTAGTAGATTTTACTAGCAAGTTTACCCGGAGGTGTCTGATCCTGATAATAGGTTTTCCTCCGTGATCATATCTAGTGTTGTTTACTTTATTACTTTTGATCCGCATGTTTATTGATTTATACATAGGGTTTAAATTAATTTTAAACTTAATCATCTAGAAACAATAATGAAATGACTTGTTGCTTGTTATTGATCCATTATTTGACTTCCTAAAACTCCTGAGTCTAAGAAAACCTTGATTACGAGTCCCCCTCTTTCATCATCTAAATTTCATTTTCGTCAAAATGGGACCAATTCCTCAAAGGTTTTCTCTTCTGTCCTATTTCTCAATTGACCTCCTTTCCTAACGTCATCCGTTAAAATAGTATCGACTTTGACTTGAAAAAATTCAAGGAAATGATAAGGGAAGTTCTAGGAAAATTAAGAATAGTTTTAGTGCATAATGAGTAATCAGAGCTTTATAAATATTTATGCAATCGAACTCCAGTTTAATATTTACCTGTTTCTGATAAGGGTTTTTATATTATAGCAAGTTGATTTTAGAACTTCTTACATAACAAAGGAAAACAATATGCATTTTTGATAAATAGGTTTCTAACTACTTTAGCAAACATGTGAGAAAAGAAATAACACATTTTCCATGATAATTGTCATCAGAAATACTTTTTCTGATATGAGCAAAAGATGGAAGAATTGACCAGAGCTATACTTACATGTCAAAATTCTGAAAAAGAATGCGCATAACGCGTGCTTCCATACAGAAACTCTGTCCAAAGACAGATACAGATGATTAGCTCCAGGATTGTAGATTCGAGTTGCAGTTAACAGAGAGAGATTTTTAATTGAAAAACTATGGACTGAGTTTGTCAAGTTACCCTCAAGATTTCAAGGACAAGAATGCGATGCCATAGTGGTAAATCAAGAGTGGTAACCCGCACTAACATGCTTAGAAATACCTGAGATGAAGAAAGATTTACTCAAACATAGCACACAAAGATGCATAAAACAGGGGAAATTTTTGTCAAAGTTAACACACAATTACATTATAATTTATCATGTAACAGGATTTAAAATCTAAATGTTTCAGCAATTATTAAACTTAACGAAGATGGATAGTAAAGCCTGAATATGATTTGTCAAGCAGTGAGATTTTGAGATAGATGTTTATTAGTTAAGGAAGATTCTGATCTTGGCCATGTTTATCTTGCTTTCTGAAAAAAAAAAATAGATTTTCAACTATATGGAATGAGTAAATTATATTTTACATGTGATATCCTAGACTTCGAAAAAAATAAGAAGTCTGTGAGTTCTTGTCCCTTGTCCAATGTCTGGGCTACAAAGATTTTCAAATCTTGATCACCGGTCCAATAAGCATAAATTTCACTACATTATAACTTCAGTTTTAAGTTTCAGAAATGCAAGAAGTAATTTGACACCCATCCAAAGCCTCTTTTTTCACCATTTTCATACCAAACTTCTATAAATCATTTTCTTTTTTGGTCTTGATGTCTATGGACCTAATGTGGATACGCATTCTCACCAAAGGACTTTAAAATCCCTTAGATTCTTTTATGTTTAACTTGTCTGGACCTATGTTGCTCAGACTCCATTTTGAAGGAAGTGCCTGAGGACAAGTATGAGATCTAATTAGAAGAGGATCAGTTATATGTTTTTTTTTATTTCGGTATTGGATTTAAACCGATTTCTAATTTGTATCTCATATTTCTAGACTTGAAATGAAAATGAAATGAGGTATTACAACTTGCAATTTAATTTGTTTTATATGTCCAGTCAACATATAAATTTTGTATACAAATATATAATGCATAAAATTATCATGTATAAATATTACAAAAATTTTAAATTCTTAAGACATCCACTCACCTTGCCTAATTTTAGATCATTTTAGTTGTATCCCCATATCCAAGATTTTTTTTGGGTTGGGAGGGGGGTGGTGGGAAGGATGTAACTCCTAAATATGTACCAGATCAAACCCCCGCACCCGAGTACAAGCAACATAGGTCAGGACATATTGGAGCGTCAGGAGTTGCCTACAGGTGAAATGGCATATAATATTTTGTAGTTCTCATAGTTTCCATACTTGCTTTCAACTATCTGCAAGTAAAATGAATTTCTATGCTACTTAAGATCAATATGATGCTCCTTTATCTGGTAGTACCTTTGCCTAAGTTACAATGACAAAATGAAAGAATAATTGTTTTGTTGGGAATAACTACAGCAATTAAAGATCCAAAGTCATGGTGTCAAGGCAATAATTCAGGCGAGAAGTTTTCATTTCTTTCTTTCTTTTCTTTGTTGGTGTGAGGGTGCGTGAATTGGGGTTGGGATGAAATCAGCCTTTCTATTTGTTAACCTAACCAACCTTTTGGTTAGAACAAAGACCTATCTTCCAGAAACAATACTCATTTACTGCCAAGTGGATTGTTGCACTTAGTTCCCACTTCCGTCCTTCACCTTCGTTTCTTCCACTTTCTTTTTCCATTATTTTGATATTGCCTCTTCGTTCCTCTATTCTTTTCTCTGTTTCTTATATTTCTTCAGCCTTATATCATCCTTATTTTGTGTTAGGTAAAGCATCAGAGTTAAAGCACCGTAGCAGTTTGTTGAGCATTTTCCGCAATCAAAATCTTTAATCCTGACTAACATAAATTTGATAATTTTGAAAAACACTAGAAGAATAATACCTCAGATTCGGTGGTAAGTGATGAACTGTAAAGCCTGATTACATGGGCTACAGACCGCAACACGAGGCGATGGAAATAAGGTTCTCCTGCCTCATCTTCAAGCTAACCCCATATATGTGAAGATAAGGGACATTTAGAAGCTCTTCTCTAGATAGTACATCAAATTCCATTCAATGAATCTAGTGATAGGACTTCGTATTAAACACATAACTCACCTCAGAATTAATACGAAACGATGTCATGAGAAGCGAACATATTTGGTGACGCAGGACCTGTTAATTGCCATTATCGGTTAGGCAATGAAAATTACTGGAAAAAATGAAAAGCAAGGAAGCCCAAATTTCAGTTCACATAGTTTCATTAGTACCTGTTCATAAGGGAGCAAGGTTCTGAACAATAAGACATAATTGGATAAGATGAACCTGAAAAATCATGAAATGAAAAAAAAAATATTAGCCTGTAGAATTCTTTGTTTTAATCAGCAGAATTTCATAGAAATAAATTTTCAATCAATGACACACTTAAACTGAGTGCATAAGATGTCACTTTTTTAATAAGAGAAGGAGTATATTAATAGAGAGGGTAGATGCTAACACGTGTACAAAATCACATTTCTGTATAACAGTTTTCTTCCAGTGCTTCTTCTCGCTCCCAAAACCAATAATTATCATGAGCCCAAGCAAAATCATTAAAAGAAAAGCAGAAAAAGAAAAACCAGGTTATTCAGCCACCACAGTTATCATTAACACCATATCAATATTGTATCTGCCCATAAATCATCACCAGGTGTGGGGCATTCCAATACTATAGTAACAATTGATAATTGAAGACAAAAGATTGATGTTTCAGAAATAACAAAGTCCGCCATCATATGCAAGATATATGTTGCTTGTTTGATCATCATTTAGTCCTGCAGTAGTTGGGAACTTGCATAGAAAAACTATAGACACGAATTTTAACATTATCCTTTGCAATCCAACAATATACTCTTTTGAAATGAAGCTTTTGCATTTAGAGAATTCCATATCACATCGTGCTTTTTGTTCCAAACTATTGTGCAAAACTTTGAAAAACGAATGTTGTACAGCTCTACTAAAATTTTCACAACATGAATAATACTACATCCATTTTTTAACGGAAAAAAAATAATAATAATAATAATATGAACAACAAAGACAAAATCTTTACTCAATTGTGTCAAGTGCAAATGTTCATTGAATGGAATTAGCATGCTACCATATGAACAATAAAGACAAGTCCTTACTCAAGTATGTCAAGTGCAAATGTTCGTTGAGGGGAATTAGCACGCAACCAGATAGCCTGAAATGTGCAGCCAAAAAAATATAATTCTTGTTCACCAATGTTTACCCCAACCATAAGAAATATTCATGTTATTCCAATGTCACTCTCTACCTATGCCTATTGGCATCAAAATTTATAACATTTTAAGCAGCCAAATTTAGTGATTTATGTTGGCACATACAGATCCACCAGCAGCAAGAGTTGCCAAGTCCTCAAGCAAGCAAAGCCCGAGCTTCCCAAACTTTGTAAGGGTATCCCTACTTAATGACGAACTTCCAGAGATAACTTCTCGCTCTAAAGACCTGTTCAGGCAAGGTTCAGTTATTCTATTGAGAAACCCTGAACATCAACATTCTAAGTCAACAACGTAAAAAACCAACTTCAGTAACAATATATATATAGCAGAACCTACAAGACTTCTGCTAGTCTCAAATGTGAATGACGCACACATGAATGGCTAAGACAGTCGCAGTTGACTAGAAAACCATACTGCATGGATATGGTGTACATGTAAAAGAGAATCAAATTTACGTACTCAAAGGAATTCACATTGCGATTCATATCACTAGTAAATGAACTAGTTCGAGAAACGTATCTTCCAGAACCAAATGTGCCAGAAGGCAATGACTCTGCGCGAACTACGTGATCAAATATCAGTGCTACTGCTTGCCTGAAGGTTGCTGCAGCAGTACTGGAAAATAAGCAGAAGAAAATGATAACAAAAAGTTAGAAAAAAGGTGAGTAAAAGAAAAGAAATGAACAGAGAGAAAAGTGGAAAGGCCGTAACAATGTTAAAGAAAAGGGGGAAGAAAGACTACCAATTTACAATTTACTTACTTCCGCACACTGTCAGATGACCGGCTGTTTTCAAGAAGCCGGAGACAGATACCAAGAGCGTGAGCCAAATTCTCCTGCAGCGATAAGAGTTTGTGCAAAATGCAATGGAGTTATCTGTTCAAGCCTACAAATCCTTTCCAATGATTTCCACTTTCTCCACTAAGCCAAAATACAAGTGCACTAAATAATCTCACGACAACATGGGAATTTGCTTTTGGTCAACATGCTTCACTTTTAATAAATAAAAGAAAGCTATGCAAATGAAATGGAATTCCAGACCACATTCACATCAAGAAGACGTCTGAAGAGAGCAAGAAGAAAACAAATACATTCTGGTCATAGAATCTGTTTTGTCTATTTCTCGAACAATGAAAACGAAGAAGAATTAAGAACACAACCCTTCTTAAATTTGAAGAAAATAAACTGAAGAAACTCGAACAATTGTAAAATTCTCATTAGTATATCAGAGAGTAATATCCCAATGAATGTGCCCAAAGCCTTTGGTTATAAGAAGGCAAATTGACCTCTAGATTCCACGAAAAGTGCAAAAGAAGTTTATTATGGAACATTGTAGCATTTTTTTCTATCCAGTGCACCAAGAGAAAACCAGAAGACAAGACACCTCAGAAGCCCAGGCACCTTTAGTTCGACCAAAGCCCTAAAAACTTATCCAGTAACTTGTTCTCAAAATAATTAGGAACCAGTCACGTCAAAATCTCAAACTTCTTCAATAATTCCATTTCTATCCATAATTCATGAGTAAATGGAATGAATCTCATATAGCTGCAAACACATCAGACACATCAAAAGAACCATATTTATTAGGGCTCTGTGTATATATAGCAAATATTTTTATTATTATACTCCTAGTGCTTTTGGATCAAGGAACATCAAACACATCGTACTGTTCCATCTGATTCAAGTTGTGTTTGAAGATAGACCTTCTGAAATGATATGCTACCTCATTCTCTTCCAATAACCCACCAAGAACGTACTGTTCCATCTGCTTCAAGCTGTGTTTGAAGATAGACCTTCTGTCTACCTCATTCTCTTCCGAAAACCCAAATAATAATAATAATAATAATAATAATAAATAAATAAATAAGTAAATTACTTTCCCGACTAAAGTGTGTACGAAAGAAGCAATGGTGTCAAACGGAAAAATGAAAAGTTCGAATGTATGCAACAAGTTTGACCTGCTGTTGAATTACTAGTTCATATGTAAGATAAAATGTGCCAACATTTCTTGTTTCTATTAAATGCTATAGCTCAAAGTTTCTAAAAAATAAAGACGGAAAGATTCCTTGTTTGTTCATTTGGTGGGCGGGGGCATATTACCTTTTCGGTCCTACTTCTGGTGTGTACCTTCTGCACAGTCATAATATAGTGTCTCGGGAAAGGATCATCTAATTGCTGTTCCATGTTACAAAATATAAGATAGAGAAAGAATTATTTCCATATAATATGTTTGGATGTCATATTCCCATTAAGATTCAGTATTTGTGTTGCAACTACTGAATGGTTTCCTACTAGATGATATCCTGAATGCTAAAGGACTTAAATAAACTTCAAAGTGCTTTTGTTATCATCGAGAAGAATCTCTCTCAACACCTTTTTTAGTAGGTCTGCTGGCTCAAGCTATCTGGTTACAGTTTACTAAGATCGGATTGCATATCCATCAACTATATGTCCAACTTCAACTGAACTAATGGTGACTCCAAGAATTTTCGGACCAAATTCATTGCTATGGCTCAAGCTATATGGCATCAGTTTACTAAGTGCTGATTGCATATCCATCAACCATATGCCCAACTTCAACTGAACTAATGGTGACTCCAAGAATTTCCAGACCAAATTCATTGTTATGGCTCAAGCTATCATAGATTCATTGGACAAGCCGGACGGCTTGTAACAAGTTAAAATTTGAGGAGATGCAGTAAGCAATCACAAAACATCCACCACATTCTGCCACTCTTTACTACATTTCCTTGGCAATTCCATTTCAGGTCAACTGAACTATTTTGAAGAGCTTTATGTTTCCTAATTTGGGGATCCATTGTCAACCACCTAAGTGAACAGACTTGTTACATTTTCATGATGTTATCCTCCTTGCAGGCTCTCTTAAACTCAAAGCAGATTGATGTTCCAAATCCAATGCTGATGCTGCAGGTAGGGGCGGTATTATTTGAAAAGGGGTTGGTTCACTCATGCCTTGGCTGAATCTCATTGGTATTCAATATTGATTGTGCATGCCATCATTAATGTTATCATGGAAATAGATTTGCAAAGTTATAATAGAAGCTCTGCCAGGACATGTTAATTAAAATTGCAAAGGGAATAATAACATTCATGTTTCTAAACAATAAAAGGAGCCAGACTTGATCCTTAGAAATTGTGGCCACTCTAAACAAGTTAACCCTTTTTCTCAAGCACATAACTATTAACATGCTTCTACTAAGAGGTTAATTACCTATATTATGACCAACATAGCCCAGTTAAAAAAGTCAGTTTCCTACCTTATAATAGCCATTAAGAGGAAAATGGAGTGGAACAGAATAAAAATCCAGATGGACAAACACAAATGTAATTATACAAAACTTTGTCCCTCATTTTCCTCATTGTATTTTCTTCGTCTCCATGAATGGGCATACTGTTTAGTGGCCATGCTCTATCTATGATCATTCTCCACCCCCTTGTTTCTTTGCTTCTTCTCTGGGGAACGGGGGGTAAGGAATTATTTTCTGCTTATACTGAAGTTGATATAATACTGTAAGGCAATGCAAGTATGGAGGTTGATCAATTTAGATAATGGTCTAAATAATGGTGGCGGCATTTCCTTACACTGGAATAAGGAAGGGTTAGGCTGGCCTTAGGAAGCACTGATACAAGATGCGATTTTCCAAAAAAGTACTGTCACAACATGTCACCACCAAGTTAGCTAAAATAATATTTAATTTTTTTAATTTTTTAGCATTAGAGTTTTAGTTTTTGAAAAAATCTTCGTTATACAAATTGTAAAGTTGTAGGTTCATTTTTATTGAGAAATAGATTTCAATTGCTTATTCAACATTAAGGTAATGAGCCCATTTTCATTGAGATTTGAGAAACATAGCAATTGTGTCTGGTCACTTCCTCCCCAGTTGACTTTGTAAAATGTGGTTAGCAGTGGGTGACATTTTATAAAAGATATGTGACTGACTATCGGGTTTGGGCTTTTACTTTAAAAGACTGGTTAATCTAGGGTTTTGTCTTGCATTGTAGCCAGCAGAAGAAAACAAACATTGCAGCATCACTTCTCTTTTTTTGTCATTCCCGGCACAACATCCACCGACGACGGAGTGACACCCGCTGATCTGCAAAAATAGAGGTCAAGTCTACACTACTCGCTTCTCGTTTTTTATTCTTTTTAATTATCATTAAATTTTCCGGCATGTCAGAGATAACACCACGTTGTGTAAGAGAAAAGTTGAAGACATCTCTGGCGCTTAAAACAGAAGAGATGGACATGCCACGTGTCAGTCCAGAGGGCAGGGCTATGTTGACAAAATTTTAACATAAATTTAACTTCAGTTTTGATTAAAACTAGCAGATGTTATAAAATTCCAGGCACAAACATATCACATCAGAGAGCATTTTATCTGCAATATAATTCAGAAATGAACATGTTGTAACTAAGCCCCTGTTTGGTTTGGATTAAAATCCAATTAAAATCTCAAATCAAAGTCAACAATTAATTTTAACCACACATTTCGTGGAACCCACAACTTTCAACCACACATTTCATCAACTTTTATCAAAATCTACTAAAAATCTGATTTTAATTTCCACCAAACGAGGGCTAAGCTGATAACTTTCAATTACCTCATCATCAGGTTGTAGACGAGACTGAAATATTATGAGAATAGTTTGCAGCGACTTAAGTTGAACACTCTCATCCGCCATTTCACCGTGCTGGAAAATGATGAAAAAGAATCTTGAGATACAAAGAATGGAAATATGACAAACAAATTAAATTGGGGACATTATCATTGGATGGAAAATCAAAGCTAAGGTCAACTTTTCTTAAGCAAACATTGATGCGAAACCAAAAGGACTAAAACAATGGCATGTTTTTATATGTTCACAATCATTCATTTTATCACACAAGTTTCATTCTATTAAAATAGAGCCTAAGTACTAGTTCACTTTCAAGATGAGCAACAGATAAACGTTTACACTGCAAAATAGGTCTGTTTATAATGGTATTATGTATTTTGAGGTTCTGCATGTGTAAAAGTATTCCAATGGGTTACTCTGTCAATAGGAAAAGGGATGCTGGTGACTGTCGTTTGGTTAGTTCCTATAAAACTCAATAGTTTGATGATCAACTCACATATTCATGTACGGTACCCTCCTTATCTACCTGTTAAAGCTTAAGGCTCACAAAAAGGTAGATACGTTTTAAAAATCAGTTTTCTAATGTTTCAATAATGGTTACGAGAGTTTCAACTTTCATAACAAGGGTTAAACACGATTTTGTGAGTTAAGTGAGATTCACGTATTTCTTCTATTTTTGTAATTGCTGTGGTTATTTTTTAACTAACAAGGAATTTGAACATCGATGTGAACCAATGAAAAAGACGAGATAATTGTGATTACTCAATGGACAAGAAGCACGATAATAATTGGTCAACTCACAAATTCAAAAAGAAAATTACTAATATCCAACTTCTTATATTATTAGTAACATGAATTCATTGAAGAATGGTAAAAGGCACAAAGAACGTGAGGTTGAGGTCATTAACGGAATAGAAAACTAATCAGCAGTAAAATACATCTTTCCAAGTTAGATTAATCAAAGAAAAGGAAAAATCTTCAAATTCTTAGTTGTACAAGCCTGTAAAGAAGCTAAAAACTTGTCCCTTTCCTATAATTGACATGTTTCTTATTCCTCTCTTCAAAAACTAGCAGTTTCTCTCCATTCATGAGACCAGCCAAAACCACAGACTTCCACATATTATATCCTAACCTTCTGGACCCAAAACCAATACATTTTGCTAAAAGAAAGTGTTGCATCTTTGCCGAAACCAAAAAAACCCGCATCTGTTAAGCATTGACAATATTCTCCACAACTATCATGCAATTCCACAGTGGAGCAGTGAATGCTAAATTCTTTCTACATCCTTCTTGCACATATTAAGTCCTCAAAGGGCACAATCCCATGAAAGTTTATTCAAAGATAATTAGATTAGTTGAAGGCGGAAAACTGTATTAATTCATCTCTATGTCGTATATAACTTTTTGGGTTAATAAATTCATGCACAAATTAACATTTGAAATGTCTAAAATGTTGACCTCCAGAATCCTGACTTGCCACTTTGTGACTGCCCAAAAAACGGCCTAAAAATTTAGTTGGGCACAAGAACAACGCATTTCATGAGTCAAAACTGCATCAATTGATAGGACAAAAAGTGATAAGGGATATACCTATTAATTGCATGACAAATGCATTACATATAACCTCAATGCAGATATATGATGGATGGCGCTGAATTAAACATTAGAGTACAGTGTGTGCACGAGAGAGAGAGAGAGAGATTAAAACATTAGAGAACAGTGTGTGCACGAGAGAGAGAGAGAGAGAGAGAGAGAGAGAGAGAGAGAGAGAGAGAGAGGGGTTGTTCGTGCAAGCTGGGGATTATATGGTTTAACTTACTTCTTTGAGAGTGGAGAGGATTTCGTTCAAAGCTGAAGGAGCAACAGCATCATGAGAAATGAGCTTTTGCAGACAAGACAGTCCAATCACACTCAACTTCACGTTCTTGACCTCACACGCCATCAAAAATATTCTCACTATATCCTCATCGTGCGCAATTTCATTTGGGCTTGCTAATGATCTAAGCTGCATATTCCAATAACTCGATTTTTCAGTCAAATAGGAAAGCCAGAACTTCACTTCACTTTTAACTTCATAAAACTGCAGTACGGCATTTTGACATTCTATGTGGCTGCATTTTCTAATTTAAGTGTAAATTTTGTTGAAGCGAATGACCAGGTAATTCAAATTGAATGAATGCGTATGAAGAAATGACAAAAAAAATAGACACAGCTTAAAAAAAGTCAATTATAACAGAAGTAAAAAAGGGACCTTCAAGATTGCGTGTT
Organism: Fraxinus platypoda; assembly: GCA_903798405.1. NCBI lineage: Eukaryota > Viridiplantae > Streptophyta > Magnoliopsida > Lamiales > Oleaceae > Fraxinus > Fraxinus platypoda. The sequence goes on along the minus strand of CAIGRT010115803.1, from coordinate 5,660 downwards.
CAGCGGCGTCTTTGACGGCGGGATAACGACGGCGAGCTTCCGCTGAGAGAGCCCTTAGATCTGACTCTAAAACCGTCATGAATGTGGCCATCTTTCTCAATCAACACACATAAACCCACAGAATCTCCCTATCCTTCTCTTTTCTACCTATTTTTTTTAATTTATACACAAATATATGTATCTGCGTCCAAAGATTGAAAATCAAACGGTTCTTACTTCTGTTTGTGCGTCTGCGAATATTAGAGAGGAAAGATCTATTGTCGGGAGCACGTGCTATTCCAAGAGAGACAAATCGGCTGGGCTGGGTTTTCGCCTGAGCTAGGTAAATTATCACTTTACCCTTTATGAGAAGTAGAAATTATACGTATACCTCTTTGTCTTTTGAAATTTCAAATACGCCCTCCTTTCAATTTTTAGCCTCATGACTCGAGAAAAATAAAGTTTTAAATAGTAATTTTTAAAAAAATATGTTATTAAAAAAAATTTTAAAAAAAATCTTGTTTAATGTAGAATAAAAAAATATGTGATTAAAAAATTTTAAAAAAAAATCTTGTTTAATGTAGAATATTTTATTATATTAACGTACAATTAAAAATGAATATATAGAAAAAAGAATTTAAAAATAATGATTATCAAACATGAACTTAATTTTTTCCCTATATGTAAATAACACTTTTTGAAAAATGTTTCTTTTTATTGGTTATGTTATAAAGAGAAATATAAAAAGTCGAAACTCAAGTGTGTTTTATTGAGAATCAAAATCTCATATTTATATAGTTCAAAATGAAAGTTACAATTAGATAGAATAGATTCTTCTAGAGTGGATAGGACTTATCTAAATATTTTAATAAGATTAAATAATCATCAACATTTATCTCATAGTTTTACAACATTCACCTTTTGATGATATTTGTACAATAATTATCTCATTAAAAATATAGTTTGACAAAAACTCAATGGGATAAAATACCAAACGAAGAGGAAAAAAGTACAAATAATTATAACAAAATTGAAATGATAAAATGTTGTCTTGTTCAAACCTTGTCAAGAAAATCAGCGGGACAAAACTTGAGTGAATGAAAAAGAGCACAACTAGTCCCCTTATTTCAATAAATGAATATCCTTGTATCAAATCATCAATGTCTTGTACGCCAATCTTCAATATCACAATTTTGGTATGTTATCTCGTATAGTTTCAAATAATATCGTTTTCATACGATATATTTATCAACTTTTGATGATTGTATTAACACGAAGATTCAAAAAACAGATCTTATTATTCTCTTCAAGAGTTTCATACATATAAGAGTGTTATTTTGAGGATAAATATCTTAATCCTAATGGAGGAAATGGAGTACATTACTCATTTGAATAAATCACAAAAGTTGTCTCGTTAAAACATTGTTAGAAAAATTCAATAGTACAAAACATTGATCAAGAAGAAAAGAGTACAACGCGTATTTATTCCCCTTACGATACTATCATTTGAATTATGTGCTTCAAACATATTAAATCCTTCAAAGATAATATTAATAGTCATACCAGATTAGTTATCTATAATCGCATTTCAAATTTCATCTACTTTCTTAATAACAAGATATTGACTTATGATTGCATCCACTACGATCTTTGTGAAATTTATATATGTTATGATTTTATTTTTGTCATTTTATTTTCACACAAGTATACACTTCTAATTTTTTGGACTGGAGGTTCAAAAATTTCAAGTTTCTCTAATAAATTCAATTTTACTAGAATTGTATCATTTTATTTGGCCAATCATTACTTCAATCGATTGATTTAATAAATTTATTTCGATCCTCGTTATTCATAATATGATACAATACATTATGTGAAAAAAAATGTTGTCGATGACTTTTTCTTTTCGATTCTATTTCTTTTTAATAACAACCTAACTAATTAAGATATCTAGGCTTTCAATATTTCAAATACTTGAATATGTTCAAGGATTTATAATTAGTTATATCTATATGTTTTCCAAGAGTAAACGTCTCCTAAATATGATCATATTCCTTATTTGTATCATTTTCTTTGGGAGATTTTTGTTTTAGAAGTATTCATGCTTTAGGCTGTCATAGATATATCAAATATAAAGCCAATTCGAGTTGGAGCATTTAAAGCTAGTTTGTGATATGTTTTTAATCTCTTTGATCAATAAAAGCATCTAAGTAATCTTTCAAACTTCTGATTCAAATTATCTTTTACGATGATCTAGATAATATAATGATACATTTATACATTATTTCAGCTCATTGAGAAAATTATTCAGTCAAATTGATAATTATCGAATAGCATTATAAAACATATACATTAGGGCTTAAGATATTGTACAAGGATTTGAACTACACATTCATTATTATTCTTCTTTACTTTCCGTCTCAGCACATTATGGTGGATTAATTGTACACATATTGTACTATCAAAATAATTAGATAAAAAAGTAAGTTCTGACCATAAGCCAAATGTAGTGGGAAAAACTTTGATGTTGGCATTATGCTAATAGCATCCCCTAGACTTAACTGGGAATCACTTTGTTCTCAATAGTAATTGTTTAAATTTAATTGAAGGTATTTAATAAATAATAGTGTTAAATCATTTATCGTTATCGTTGATAAATGTAATACACTTATTCAGGATCTAAAATAACGATATTTTATAGTTTTTTTGACAAAGTATATTCTAAATTGTTGTATTTTATGTTTAATAGGTGAAATTCTATGAATGAAAAGGAATTGAAGGAAAGAAGCAAGAGGTGACGAAAAATGGTAAAATTCAAAGTTCGGGGATTAAATTGGCATTGGTTACACAATTAAGTGTACTTAATGACTAACTTGCATTACATGAAAGAATTGAGAACTTGGAAGCAAGTATTAATTTAATTGGGCACCCATTTGAACTTTTGGTTGGATTAAAAGTTAGGCTATATATATACACATATATACATACGCAGCTGAGGAGAAAAAAAGAAGATGGAGGCTTAAAAAAAACTGGGCAGCTGGAGGGAAAAAAAGGCAGAATATTATGGCCTTGTTTGTTTCTGATTAAAATTAGATTTTAATCTAAGTCAAAGTCAAACAATCAATATTAACCACATCTTTCATGTGTCGCACATCTTTTCAACCATACATTTCAAAAACTTTTATCACAATCTACTAAAAATCTAATTTTAATCCCCATCAAACACCCACTATATATATAAAATTGGCGGCTACTTAGTGTGTGTGTATATATATACATACACAGAAGACAAAGCAGAAGGAAAAAAGAGAGAGAGGAGAATATAAAGTCAAAGTCAAACAATCAATATTAACCACATCTTTCATGTGTTGCACATCTTTTCAACCATACATTTCAAAAACTTTTATCACAATCTACTAAAAATTTAATTTTAATCCCCACCAAACACCCACTATATATATAAAATTGGCGGCTACTTAGTGTGTGTGTATATATATACACACACAGAAGACAAAGCAGAAGGAAAAAAGAGAGAGAGGAGAATATAATTGGCAGCTGCTTAAGGATATATTTATACATACAGAAAACAAAAGAAAAAGAAAGGAGACACACAGAGACGGCAAACGGAACAGGAAATATGGCAACTTCAATTGGAGAATCAATCACATTTCGTCAATTTTCGGTCATGTTGTTTCACTTTTATTTGTTTAATTTCGATATTATGTTAGGCTAGATTTTTACATTGCAAAGATATAGATGAACCCTTATTATGAGATTTTTGGTTTAAATAATTAGTTTGGTGTTAATTTGTTTAAATGTTTGGATGTTTATTATGGTTTAGCTTGTTTTTCAATTAANTGTTTATTATGGTTTAGCTTGTTTTTCAATTAATTGGTCATTAGTTGAATTGTTTGTGGGTTTTATTGTCATCGAGAGAAATAATAGAATCGTTAGCACATAGTAATAAGCATTGTGAGATTCGATAGATGATAGAGATATACCTTTATGCTTCACATGATTTTTAGATGTTCTAACTCGTTTAATGCTATAGAGATATATAAATGTCACATATAAGATTAGATTTAATTGCTATCAAGAGAAGCTTTTAAATATATTTGAACTTTGACCAACTCGCATGATAATAATGAGTCATTTTAATTGTTGTACTAAAAATGGAATAACAATGGGGATTCTACATATTAGCAATGCATCTCAAAATTTTGATAAACTTTTACTTTAGCCCATGTTTGACACCAATTTTTGTGAAAAAATAAATTCTGGAATAGTGATTGATGGAAGAATGCGTGGTTAAAAAGTAATAGAATTTTTGGGTTTATGTGTAGTATTATTTTATTAATAGAATGTGTGGTTGAAATGAAGAAAGTGAAAAAAATGAGAATGAGAATGAAAAGTAAATGGGTGTCAAACGGGGGCTTAATTTCTAGTACGTGATAAATTAGACATAGATTTATTACAAGTTATTATTGCTATTCGATTGAGGGTATTATTAACTTTAACTCGATAAAACACGTAGTTCTCGTAGGTTTGACACTCTATACACACTACTATATTACTTGATCACGATCTCGTTCACACGAAAAATCAAACAATCAATCGTCATCTCAACTAATAATTATTAAAATGTTGAGATTTAGGTTCACTAATATTAGTAAAACACACTTGTATAATCTAAAAATATGCTCATAATTTTAAAATTTGAGCAAATAATTTTTCAAACTTTAGATTGCAAATACCATGCAATCATCTAGTAAATGTATGATATCTATAGATACAAATTATATCTAGATGGACGACGTAGAGGGTGATGAGACCCCATATATCACCTTAGTTAATTTTTAGAAACATAGGGAATTTAGTTACTATTTTAGCTAGTGATGGTTAATTACAAATTTTCAATAAAAGGAACAAATTGTCGCTACCTCACTTTCAACCCTACCACCACCACCACCACCCAACCAAACTCCATTGGTAATAATTTGGAACAAACAAAGTCGTTGTAACTTCTTCTATTTATTCGTTCCAAATTGTCACCACCATTGACGATAAGTCTGGTTATCGGGTGGATCGATCCAGATATTTCAATATCCTATAACCACCCTTATACTTTGAATATTTTGTCAAACTGAACCATTCGAGTCCATCTAATTAGTAGAACCAACCAGAACCTAATATGTCACCAAATAACATTTAATATCTACAGAATAGCATTTGATACTGCCTGTGGCTCTACGACGACACCTCTATAAGGGTTTATGGAGGTGGGCAGCGCATAAAGTAAGGTCATGAGTATCTATGAAAAAGAGTTATATAATTTAGTTATTTAAATGAATGAATCTGATTTATTAGGGTACTTATTACTTGGGTCATGCAAACTTGCTATTTGTTGGAAGAGGACATGGTGAATAAATTATAAATAAATTTTAAAAAATGACAAATTTAGTTCTAGTTTGTAACCACGGTTCCGTTTTAATAATCAAGAACCGTTAGGGACTTCATCGATTCTTGATTTTGGTTCCTAATTTTTTGGAACCAAACTAGAACCATCAATTCCAGCTCAAAAGGTTTTACTTTCGATCTAATATCGTGTTCATTGTTCGCGTGAAACCCGCAAGCGTACGGGATCGTTGTACAAGTGATAAGATTTGTGAGTTAAGAATATC
>CAIGRT010115797.1:0-14001 GCA_903798405.1 Fraxinus platypoda | reverse complement strand
TTTTTTATATATAATATAAAATTACTGTTTTACCCCTTAAAATTAGTAAAATAGTGAAATTAAAGAAGTTGAGCGACCATAGTGAAACGTTATATGAAATTAGGCGGCCATTGTGAAACAAAATCAAATTGATTGACCATGATGACACTAGGTATAAAGTTTGGTGGCCATTGTTGAATTTAACTCATTTTGTCAAATGTTCGTATTTGCTATTTTCATTTTTACTTATTTCAAATTTTGAGTGGTAAAAGCATATTTTGGAAAATGTTTATAAATTGTTTACATTATAAATAGATAAAAACGAGTGGTAGATATATGAGTAGTTTTGTGGATTCCTCTAAATATGAAGATAAAAAATTATTTGAGTGTTTATAAATAATTTATAAACATGAGCCAAGCATAGTCGATGCCTTTAAATGACCTTTTTCGAACAGAAAACATTATCAGAAACAAGATGTACTAATTAATAAAAGATTTTGATAATACGAACGTGGATGAAATCTTTTGGGAAGATAAGTTCGACAATGGACAAAATTTGAGGATCTTCATTGCAATTAAAATGTGAGGTAACAAAAAAAAAAAAACCGTAATTTGAATATAATTTCCTAAATTCTAAACACAAGACAATACAATACAAAATTGAAAATTGACTAAACTTGCCTTTTTGTGAGGCGGTTTTCTTCATGGGTAGTGCTATGTGTACACAATGGTGTACACAATTTTTTACACCCCTCTCACATGGAGGGGGCCCCATACACAATAAAATATTTGTGGACCACCCTCCATGTGAGGGGGGGTGTAAAAGATTGTGTNTCGACAATGGACAAAATTTGAGGATCTTCATTGCAATTAAAATGTGAGGTAACAAAAAAAAAAAAACCGTAATTTGAATATAATTTCCTAAATTCTAAACACAAGACAATACAATACAAAATTGAAAATTGACTAAACTTGCCTTTTTGTGAGGCGGTTTTCTTCATGGGTAGTGCTATGTGTACACAATGGTGTACACAATTTTTTACACCCCTCTCACATGGAGGGGGCCCCATACACAATAAAATATTTGTGGACCACCCTCCATGTGAGGGGGGGTGTAAAAGATTGTGTACACCACAAGGTATACACATAGAATAATCCTTTCTTCATAGAGATGGGTAGTTTATTTAAATGCAATTTTTGTAACCATAAAGAAATTTTTTTTCCTGTGGTTCAATTCTCTTAATATTTTAATCCCATTGATAATTGTATGAATTTTACTTTTGCTTTTGCTTCGTTTAGAAAAGTTTTTTGGAGGAAATTACCTTAATTTTTGTTGTAAACTAATTTTTAAAAGAGTTCCTTATTTCAGAAGTATTTTTAGAGGAAATCATATCAGACAAACTTCTATAAAAGCTCTTTTAGCTAAAAGAAACACCTCATAAATTTAGCCAAATGGGTCCAAAAGTTATTTTTTGATCTTAAAAACTCATTTTAACTTTCAAAAATTAAGTCAAACAGGTCCTAATTGTCCTTATTATTATCGAAATCTAGTTGACAAAATAATTGACCGCTTATTTGTGTAATCTCATTTATAATTACAACAATTGATCATCTGAACGGAGAACTGTGTTCTTATCGATTATTACAACAATTGACCATATGTCCTACCCGAAAATGCAATTCACGAATTTTCTTACCAAAAAGAAAAGAAAATCATTTCCCCATAATCCGTTATTCGATTTATGAAAATTATTTTAAATTGGGATGAAATTATTACTCGACAAATTATTAAATGGAGTAATGCTTTCCAACCATTTGCACGGCCTTGTCTACTAGTGACAATCGAACAATGATGAACATACATGCCATGGTTGACAGGAAAAATCCAGGTATTTGAATTTTGTGATGTGCCATGAAAATAAAGAGTTTACGCGTGGAGAATTTTTAAAGAAAAGAGCAGTGCTCCCGGCCAAAATATTTCTAAATTCATTATATTTTTATCTTAATTTTTGGGACATTACGGTATATCAAATGAAGTCAAAATATTTCATTTTTAATACTAGTTCGAAGTGCTCACAACCTAATATTTTACGTCGTCAACAGTGCACGAAACGATCAATTGCAACAAATGTTACGATGCGTCAAAGTAGGCAAATTCAAACTAGTATTTCAAAAATTTCGATAACATACTAACTTTAAAATTTCTCTTACGATCGTACGCTAGTAAAATTCATAAATCGTCTACGTCATCTTGAAACTCATTTCGAGAATTATAGACATAACGAATGATCTAAATGAATATCGAAAATAGTTAAACGTACATTAAACGTGGGGGGTTAAAAAGAGACGTATAACTCATATTTTCTTTAAAAAAATTTAATTATTTAATTTAATGTTAATTAATGTCAAAAATTCCTAAAAATTCATAAAACAACCATTTTTAGGTTTTTTTTTTACATTAATGTTACTTTTTCCTCTCGATCATTTAAAAAAAAATTAAAATAATCTAATAAATTTCCTAATATAATTTTTGACATCATTTAGGAAATTTTTTTAAAAATTACTTTTTAAATGATGCCATCTTACATCCGATTTTTTTACGTCATACCCATATAAAATTTTCTAATAAAATGATCTAAATTATATTGAGAAATTTGTTGCGCAAAAATAATAAACATAATTGAAATAATTGAAGAAATTTAAAGAAAAAAATGAGTTTTACGTCTTTTTTTAACACCCACGTTTGATTCACGTTTAACTATTTTCAATGTTCATTTAGACTATTTGATATGTCTATGATATAGTTCTCGAAACGAGTTTCAAGATGACATAGATGATTTATGGATTCGACTAACGTATAAATATCGGAGAATTTCGAAAGTTAGCATGTTATCAAAAATCTCGAAATGTTAGTTTGAAATTGTCTACTTTGACGCAACGAAACATTTGTTACAATTGGATGTTTCGTACGCCCTTAACGACGTAAAATACTAGGCCGTGAACATTTCGAAATGGTATTAAGAATGCAATATTTTGACTTCGTTTCATATCCCATAATAACCCTAAAAAGTAAGACAAAAACATAAAAAATTGTAATGAAGTTATAAATATTTAGGCTGGAACACTTGCTCTTTTCTTTAAAATTTCTACGACATGTCACCTCTTTATTTCATGAATTAAGCTACTCTACCAGGCCTGTAAAAGGCCTGGTAGAGTGGTTGTCTCACATGAGGTGGGTCCCGAGGACCCACCTCATTAAAAAAACCCCCCCAAATGTTTTATAACCCACCCCCCCAAGACACATTTGCTCTGTCAGGTCTTTTACCGACCTGGCAGAGCAGTACGGTTCTTATTTCATGCCACATCAACAAATTTAGATTCCTGGATTTTCCTGTGAACCAACATCTGTATGAGTAGCTAGATTGAATGACAATCTATATGGGCTGTGCTATATGGACGAGGGTCGTGGCCATCCAAGGGTGATATGGCGTCTTCTATTAGCGTGGCCCTGTCCATCCAGGGGTGATGTGGCGTCTTTCTATTGGCCGGGTGTCTGAGGGCCCTGTCCAAGAATAATTTCCCACACATAAAATTCTCCGTAACTTTTTGACCAGATTTATATCAATTTTAACCGTAATTCATTGAGTTACATAAATTATTTTACTGATTTAATTGATTCTCGGATGTTGTAATCTAGTTGATAGTTACCATAATCGATCCCCTTATTACTATAATCTCATCGACTACCAAAATATTAATCTTTTTCATCGCAATCATATTACTATCATACTTCTAACTTCACTCTTTTATGTCAATACTTGTAAAATGCATAGTGTATGAGTGGACGTAATCTAGTTCAATCCGATTCTAAAGGGAACTGAACCGAATTGAGCAAAATTGAGTACCGATGAAATTTTTGGAAATGGAACCATTGGTTCCATATTCAATTATAAAACCTAAGCGAAACTGAACCAATCGATTTCGTTCAATTCTTTGTATTGAAAAATTACAATAATGAAGTATGAAACTACTTATCGTTGAAAATAGTGTCATTCTTGTTATTTAACAATACAAAAAATCAATTAATCAAAGCAACAAACAAAAATTCATTCCAAAATTCAAGATCAACTCATAAATAAATAAAAAGCATGAAATATTAAACATAGCATAATCGGTAAAATTTGGATCGAATATTAATTATTTAAGAAAATCCATACAATAATATATATTTAAAAATATATATAGTATTCATAACCTAATTATCTTTAAAGCCCATTTGGCAAGGCTTTTGAAAAGCCAAGAGGAATTTTTGATATTCAAAAACTGCTTTAGAACAATTTTGACTAATTTTATTAAAGTACTTTTGGTAGTTAGAAGAGGTTTTTTTTTTTTTTTAAAAAAAAGGTCTAATGTGACTTTCTGTAAAATTATTTCATGTATAGGAAGTGTTTTAAAAATTAGTTTTCAAACAAAAATTAAGGTATTTTTCTTCAAAAACTCTTCTACAGAAAACAAACATGCCAAATGGGTCCTTAATATTCATCATGAATCTTGATTCTTGATGATCGATCACTTTGGAAATAACGAAAAATTTGAGTTTTTATAAAATATTGAATTAGAAATATATTTTTTCTATTGGGATTGCATTAAAACTATGAATCTGTAAAGAGTTATTAGCTAAAACATCCTTGTGTTTCAAGTTAATTGTGTGAAACGTCTTTACTTTACAATTTTTGCATTTTCACCTTGCATTGCGCAAGTTATCCTTCTATCCATCTGCTATCAACTCATACGTTAACTGAACACCTGGGCCCTGTTTTCTTTTCAAATATCAAGGACAAAATCGTCTAACTCATTTTTTGCCCCTTCTTCCCGGTGAAATTTATGTTTGAACTTATAATTCTATCTGGTTTTTCTCCCTGCTGTCAGATGGAAATGTGAAAACCTTATTAGGATTTCTTCTTTTCCCAGGAAACAAAAACAGAAGTCAGCTGCTGCAAATATTAAATTACCTTTCACCAAAGACCTGATTCCTTGTCATACCAATATCTTCCTGGCTTCAACTTCCAAGGAGGTAAAGGGCATCCAAAAAGTTCTGCCGTCTCTTCTTGTTTTAAGGGGTATCCATTAACAATCAGTTGCTTCGGTCGAAGCTGATTAGCAGAACATTCTTTCTCTGATTTCTTTACTTCCAAAGGACTAAGCAATCGTAACAATACCCTTGAATGTTTACCCAATTTGAATTGTCTCAACTCGTCAATAGGCTCACGATTGTACGTAACACATTTGCTTCCTTCTGGCATCGAACCCATTACTCTAAGCACACAGCCGCTGCAATACTTTGCCTCACAAACTAGGCGTGACTCTTTGGTCTCCCATGATAAGTGTTTTTTTGCACGCATATTTAATATCCAACTAAGTTATTAGTGATTAAATTGAGCGAATTCCTATTTACAATTGTGTATTTATGATTTTTGTAGGTCAAAGTTCAAACCCGAATTAAAATAGAACAAAGACAAAGGAAGAGAAAAAGGGACCGAAATTGTGCAACAGTCATGAAGTTGGGGAACAAATTGAACAAAATCTCAAAGTTGAGGACTATAAATGCAATTTATGATTGAAATGAAAGTCAAAATATGAGGAACAAATTGTACAAAATCATAGTTGAGGGACCTGGAGTGAAAATATTGGAGGACTTAGCTGCAAATTCTGAAAGGTTTTCTAGGTTTTAAATGAAAAACGGGTACTCACTGTATCATCATATATTCTGCCTTTTTTTTTTTTTGCCTTTTTCATTCTTTCATTTTGTTTTCTTCATTTTCTCTTTATTTTCTTGATATTTTGGGGAAGAATTAGAGCAACAAAAGGAGAAAACTTAAAAAAAGATGAAGAGATTTTGGGGAAAACTCAAGTTTAATCCATTGTAACCTTCAAGAATTCAACCAAAAAAAGGGGATTCCATTTATAATGTATTGTATGAAATATTCCCCTTTCCATTATTTGGATAACATGTGCTATTGATGTTGGGATTTATGATGTGTTTTAACCTAACTTTTATTAATTTCGATATTTGCTCTTTAATGTCAAGTTACTTATTTTTATGTATATTTACTATTGATTTTCATGCTATTCATTTATTTGGCTAATGAATTATTGTGTTTAGTTATTTGTACATCGTTCGAAAGAAGATTGTACATTTTAGACTATAGAGCAAACAACACCCTGAGTTCTTGTATGAGATAGAGATATACCTCTAACTTTAGGTAGTCCATTGAGCAATTTTTATAAAAATTGAATGCGGTTATTTGGTTTTAATCGACATAGAGATATAGTATCAATTAAGGTTAATTTTAATTGAGAGAGGTAATTAACTAAAATTGAAAAATCAGATCTAATATCATAAACGAGTAATTTGTTAATTTGTTTGTGGATAATTAATTAGGTGATTGTTAAATGAAATCATGAATCTCAACTACTTTATCTTCCTAAATTCCCAAGTTTTTTTATATTTCTTATTTTGTAGAGTTTTAGTTATTTTTCCTTATATTCAAATCAAAATCTTTATTGTGTATTTGCTTTTATTGTTAGAGTTAAATTGATTAAAGTTATGTAATCGAAAGTAAACATTTCTTGAGGGATTGACAACTCGAACTCAAAAAAAATCCACTTTATTACTTGAATGCGATTCGTGTACTTACAATTTTACACTTTCATAGCGGACAAGTTTTTGGCGCCGTGCCAATGAATGTTTTTACTTTGATTACCAATTTAGTTAATTTTATTTTTAACATTTTTTTTAAATTTACTTGTTTGTTTTTATTTTTGTATATTTTGGCTAATCGCCCACATTTTAATCTATCTTACGTGTTGTATTCTCTTCATATGCTTTTCAACTTTCTATGCATGATTCTAAAAGTGGTGAAATAACGAAACTTTTGCAATGGATAATCTCTAAATGAATTATGAAGATATGCTTGGAGGATATTAAAGTTGTGGAAACTGTTACGCGATGCACGGTACTGGGCCATGTTTGTTCTTGTATACTAGTTTACACACGTCAAGCCTTCTTAGGTTTAAAAATGCTTGAAATGTTGAAAACAAGCAATTGAATTGAATACGCTCGACTTTTAACTACGTTTAAAAATTCGACGAAAGTCCATATTAAGCCGCAGTTTGGTGGAAATTAAAATTAGATTTTTAGTAAATTTTGATAAAAGTTTTTGAAATGTGAGGTTAAAAAGTTGTGAGATCCATAAAATATGTTATTAATATTAATTGTTTGACTTTGATTTAAACCAAACATGGGCTAAATAATGTTGATGAATGACGTGACAAATTTGGATCAACTTAATGAGATTATGGCTGTAAATGGACCGGATATGAATCGAATTTGCTCATATCCTATCCGATAAGAATAATTCACAAATTCGATCTGATTCGATAATTCAACGGATATTTAATTTTTAAATTCGTATCCGATTTGTTATGTTATCGAATATCCAATCTGAAATAGAAAAAATTAGGAAGAGAAATGTTAATATTAACTCATTATTTAGGCCAATATTTTAAACCATTAATGCCTAAATAGTGAAAAATCCAAGTAATGGCCCATCTCTTATTTATAACTTATTCCTTTAGTGGTGGGTTATATATATATATGAAAACTAATGTGGGATGGCTTATGAATTTTTGAAAAGCAAAAGAAAATCCCTTATAAATAGTTGATGGTGTACACGTGGATAGAATCTCTCTCTCTCTCTCTCTCTCTCTCTCTCTTTTATGTTTGGAATTTGATGACTTTTATATTCTAAATTTCTTTATTATCTCATTTATTTATTTTAATGAAAAATAATATGGCATAAAAATATTTAACCGACTTAACTATTTGTAATAAATCGAATTGAATTGTTATCAGATCGAATTGACATATATTCATATTTACTCCATTTAATTAACGAATTCAGATTTTAATCGAATTATCGAATTGAGACCCTAAATTCATCTGCATTAATTTCATCGGATTCATATCAAAATCCAATTTATTGACATCCCCAAATAGGATTTCTGTAAAATAGAAGCTTGCATTAATGAAAATCAAAAGGCTGAATTTGTGTTGATTTTTCTTTGAAATGTATTTTTTTTCCTTTTTATGAGCTTTTGAGGTGACTATTTGCCCAATTTATAGATCTCAATCTTAAGATAGTTAGCATCCCATCATCATATCAGCTACAATGCCGACCTTGGAGTGACCGCCATTGTCCAATTTTAAGACATCTGATTGGCTGCTGAGGTCGCGTAACAAGTCATTATACCCCTAGGTCATAACTGTGATAGGCATCATTGCCTATCTATTAGGCCTTATCATTGCTACTCCTTGGTAGATGGAAGCGGCGGTACTTACCTTAGAGGTACCACTTGTTTACTAGAGATTGGTGGAATTTAAGGTTGTGATGTCCTTGTCATAGTCCCTTGTTCAGAATGTAATCATGAGGTTTCTTAATGATGACGATTATTGTCTAACTTGTTCTAAATAACTTGTAGGTTGACCTCCATCGTTTGTTTTGTGGAGACATGTTTTGATTTTTTGAAGTGGATCTAAGGTAATGTTTTGAAGCTTGATCCCAAACAACCGTCTTCAAGTTTGGGCTTTACTGTTTCAGCAAGGTCCAGATCTTTGTTTGCTAGATCCGCATTGTCAAAACCCCTACTGCTTTAGCAAGAGTCAACCCCTGCAAAAGGATTGATACCCCTACAACAAATCTTTTCAATAGGGTTGACCCCAAACCTTAATGGTCGACCCCTACACTTAAATTGCAAAAAGTTTTCTCTCATCATAAAGTAGTCAGAATTTTGTAATTTCTATACATAAATCCTAAGTTTAATGACAAGATTGGGAGCTGACAATTATGGTATCATAGCAGAGGTTTTAAACTCGATCCTGTGACGTGACATACATGCAAATTCCGTCTTCTAGCATCCATTCACAAGGTAAGTCTTACATTTTATGTGAAGCTTTTTATTGTTGCTCTAGAAGTCGGTAATACAAAGTATCTTTTACTAAAGAAAAGATATAAACATAAGTACAATCCTTCATAAGGACACCAAATAAAAAAAAATAAAATATGTGGGTTGGTCTTGAGCTAAGGCACGTTAGACTTGAATTAAGGCTTGGAAATTTGTCGAGTTTCAACAATCCTTCATAAGGACACCAAATTAAAAAAATAAAATACGTGGGTTGGTCTTGAGCTAAGTCACGTTAGGCTTGAATTGAAGCTTGGAAATTTGACGAGTTTCAATTTGAAACCTTTGAAACTCGGCCATAAAAGCCTCAAAATTTGATGGGGGAATGTGTTCAGGAGCTACAAATGCCTCGCCATGCATTGAAGACCCCGTGGGCGGCGATGGAACACTACTACTTTCTTCACCCCGTGTCGCCTGAGGCACCCATTCACCCTGACTTCCACATATTTCATTAATTTCATCGATTGCATACCAAGAATAGTACTAGGGTGAGGGGACACCAAAATCTTCCTCTCAAAATCAAATTTCCTTCTGAGCCATACACATCATAGCCCTTCGACCAAATAAGGATTTTCCAGACAAACAGAAGTGCCAGTTGTAGGCACTGCAGGTTGAAAGAAGGTCTACCCTTAGATAAGGTCAACCCTAGACAAAACTTTCTGATAGTTGAATTTTCAATCCTTGAGGAAATTTTATAGATCATTAATGGACACTGTTGTTTTACAATAGGGCAGGAAATGTCTCAGAATAGTGAAAATAATAGTAACGCTGCATTAATTGAACATTTGACTCGATTGGTTCGACGTCAAGCCCGACAGATAAATCAACTAATCAACAATTACACTTCTAATGGAAAATCTTCCAGAACCAAGGAATACTAGTAATCGTTTTCAACGATTAAAACCCCCAGTGTTTGAGGACGCGAATGATCTAATTGAAGTGGAAAATTGGATTCGTACCATGGAACGTATGTTTACATATGCACATATTTCGGAGTCTGAAAAAGTTATATGTGTGTCATTTATGTTAAAGGGAAACACTGGACATTGGTGGGATACCTTAACCAGCATTAGAGAAACTCAAGATATGACTTGGGAAACCTTTTGCGAAAAATTTCGAGCAAAATATTTCTCTTCTGCAGCCATACAACAAAAAGTTAAATGAATTTCTATTTTTAAAACAAGAATCAATGATTGTATCACATTAAGAAGTTTAAAGAATTATCACGTTTTGCAACTCACATGACCACTACTAGCGAAGTAAAAATTGATCGTTTCATTGGAGGGCTAAAACCTGAATTGGCATGAAATGTACAGATGTCAGTAATTCAAGGCTTGGATTTTTTTCGTGGTAATAGATAAAGCATCAGTGGTAGAACAAGCAGAGGCCAAAATAACTCAAGCCCGAGAAATGAAAACCTCGAGCAATAGGCACTGGAATAGTACCACTAAGAGTATCAGGATTGGCAAAAATGTCTCTCGGTTTCCAAACAAAAGTTTCGAATGGAAGACATATCCAAGGGAACAATGCCTTCATCATGTCTTCATCGTAGAAAATTCCATAGTAGGCCTTGTCAACTCAAACTTGGATTGTGTTTTGGTTGCGGAAAATAGGGCCATTTGGTAAGGGATTGTCCAAACAACAAAAGGAAAAATCATCCGGAACCTAATTCTTCAGTAGGTAGAGTATTTGCATTACTGAGGCTTTAATTGATTGTAAGTCCAAAACATTGAAGCTTCTAGGTAAAAACACCATATCCTTTCCAGTACCTGAGAAAACATCTAGAATTATAATTTTGGCTACTAACTCTACCAAGCTTTTAACTCAAAGACATTCAGGGTATTGGGTAAGTCTTCATCAACTCAGTGCAGACAAAGCTATTACCCCATCAAAAATAACCGTTGTCCAAGAATTTCAGGATGTATTTCCTGAGGACTTGCCCGGGTTACCACCTGATCGAGAATTTAAGTTCGACGTAGAATTACACCTAGGTACTCACCCCATATCCAAAGCCCCATACAGAATGGCCCCCTCCGAACTTAAGGAATTAAGAAGCCAGTTAGATGACTTGTTGAAGCGAGGATTCATCCAACCAAGTACATCTACATGGGGTGCTCTAGTTCTTTTTGTTAAAAAGAAGGATGGATCCTTACGACTTTGTATTGATTATCGGGAACTTAATAAGATCACTATTAAAAACAAGTACCCGCTACCCCATATTGATGATCTATTGGATCAGCTACAAGGTTCTACGATTTTCTCGAAAATTGATTTACGATCTGGATACCATCAATTGAAGATTAAAAAGGAAGACGTTCCTAAATCTACATGTCGTACTCATTATGGGCATTTTGAATTTCTTGTAATGTCGTTTGGACTAACAAATGCACCGACAGTATTTATGGATATAATGAATCGAATCTTCAAGAATTATCTGGACAAATTTGTCATTGTATTTATTGATGATATTTTGATTTACTCAAAAACTCGAGATGATCACGCAAACCATCTTCGTATAGTCCTACAAATTTTACGAGAAAAGAAACTTTATGCTAAATTCTCACAATGTGAATTTTGGTTGGAAAAAAGTTGTGTTCTTAGGACACGTCATCACCAAAAAAGGAATCTCGGTAGATCCCAGTAAGATTGATGCAATTCTTAAGTGGGCGCAACCAACTACGCCTATCGAAGTACATAGTTTTCTTGGGCTAGCTGGGTATTATAAACGATTTGTACACAACTTCTCAAAGATCGCTTCTCCTTTGACTCGGCTCACACGAAAAAATATTCCATTTAGATGGACAGGCGAGTGCGAGAGGAGTTTTCAAGAACTTAAATCACGACTTACTACTGCACCCATTTTGACTATTCCTGATGGAGTAGGAGAATTTATGATTTACAATGATGCCTCAAGAAATGGTTTAGGTTGTGTGTGGATGCAACATGGTAAGGTAATTGCATATGCCTCTCGGCAACTGAAATCTTATGAACTAAACTACCTTATACATGATTTAGAATTGGCAGCCATTGTTTTTGCGCTTAAATTATGGCGCCACTATCTTTATGGGGAAAAATGTGAGATCTTCACAGACCATAAAAGTTTAAAGTATTTTTTTTACTCAAAAAGAGTTGAATATGAGGCAAAGAAGACGGTTGGAATTAATCAAAGATTATGATTGTACCATTAGCTACCATCCAGGAAAAGCAAATGTAGTTGCTGACACACTAAGCAGAAAACGTTCCCACCAAGAGACTTTTGACCAATCAAATAAAGATCGAGGAAGCCCCCGATTGGAATAAAAGGGATCTAAAGAAAAACGACTAACCGCTCTTGCTGTACAATCAACCCTCATGGAGAAAATCAAAGAAGGTCAAAAGAGCGATTCGTTTGCTACTAAGATTCGAAAAAAAATAGCAAGTGGAAAACCAACAGATTACCGTATCTCAGCTTATGGAATTCTCCTATATAAACCTCGAATGTACGTACCGAATATAAATGAATTACGGGACGTTATTTTATATGAAGCACATACGACTCCTTATACTGCTAACCCTGGGACCACCAAATTATATCACAACGTTAAAGCATTATATTGGGGCCGGGTATGAAACGTAAAATTGCCGAATTCGTAGCCAAATGCTTGACCTGTCAACAAGTAAAAATAGAACATCAAAGACCAGCAGGATTACTACAACCTTTACAAATTCCAGAATGGAAATGGGAGCAGATTACAATGGATTTTGTGTGTGTTCTGCCCAAGGTGACAAAGGGTTTTGACGCTATTTGGGTAATAGTAGATCAACTAAGTCTGCACACTTTTTACCCATTAAAATGACCTTCAAAGTGGAACAGTTTGCTGCCTTGTATATACAATAAATAGTACGACTCCATGGGGTACCCGTTACAATTACATCAGATCGCGATCCACGATTTTTGTTACGATTATGGAAAGAGATACAAAATTGTTTAGGTACAAAGCTTTAATTTAGTACAGCTTTCCATCCACAAACTGATGGATTAACAAAATGAACTATCCAAACTTTGGAGGACGTGCTTCGCGCTCGTGTTTTGGAGTTTCAGCACAGTTGGGATTATTATATACCTTTAATTGAATTCTCTTATAATAACAGTTATCACATGTCAATTCAAATGCCTCCTTTTGAAGCATTATATGGTCAGAAATGTCGTTCCCTTTTACATTGGAATGAAGTAGGTGAAAATAAAATCATAAACGCGGTAATGGTTAGGGATATGAAAAAAGCAGTTGAAAAGATTAAGAGACGATTAAAGGCAGCTCAAGATCAACAACGCAGCTATGCAGATAAACGACGACGACCACTGGAGTTTGAGATAGGAGATAGCGTTTTTATTAAAATATCTCCTATCAAGGGTTTGCTAAGATTTGGGAAAAAAGAGAAATTGACACCAAGATACATTTGACCATTCAAAATCCTTGAATGCATTGGTAAAGTCGCCTACCCAGTAAAGCTACCTGAACAGATGAAAAAAAAAAATATGATGTATTTCATGTGTCAACTCTTCGAAAATATATTCCAGATCCCTCTCATAGACTAACAAAGGCACCAACTGATATTCATCCTGATTTGACCTGGGAAGAAAAATCGGCCAAAATATTAATGAGGGATACTAAGAAGCTTCGCAAGAAAGAAATACCCTTAGTTCGTGTCTTGTGGCAAAGTAAGGACATTGAAGAAGAAATTTGGGAAAGAGAGGACGGAATGAAAGCTCAATACCCCGAACTCTTTGATTAAGGTAATTTTGACTAAAGTAATTTCGAGGGCGAAATTCTTTAGGGGGGGGGGGGGGATTGTAATATCCCAAAAATTTTAGAAAAAAATAACGATTATTTCATATTTATACTTTTTATTTTGATGAACATTTCATGTAATATAGTAAAAAGTTATGTTAATAATACTACAATTAATTGGATAATTACCATGTGGAAATATAGAGAGTATAAGGTGGCTACCCTATACATA
>CAIGRT010115794.1:0-11636 GCA_903798405.1 Fraxinus platypoda | reverse complement strand
CAACTTACATCACAACATCAAAATCACACATCTAATTATTTATCAATTACATAAACATTACATCATTAATTATTTAATTAACCAAAAAAATTACATCTTTATTAATAACAAATTAATTCTTAAACAAAACTATTAAATATAAATTAGGCAAACGTGCATTGCACGTTACTTGCACATAGTATTGTTAAAAATGAGTATAAAAATTTAAAAAATTTAAAATAATGATTGTCAAATTGAGATCAAGACAACTCCTATAAAATTACAAAAATCAAGATGGTTCGAAGCAAATATGAAAGGGTATTGAGTAGAACGATTATGCTATTACAATACCCCCTGCAAATCTCTAATACGCGAAATTGCACTCTCATACTCACCTTTGTCTCTTGACTCTTGTTTCGGAGCGGCCCCTCTTCCCTCCCAATTCCCATTCACCTCTCCCTCTCAGGGGTCGCTCGCTCAATTTTCCATTCCGAAAACCCCCAATTCAAGCTCATTAATTCTAACCCCCATTCGTTGTATCAATCAATCAATCATCCATGGCGGCGCCGGAGCTAGTCCAGACAGATCCTGAGGGAATCGAGGGCATTCGGATGACGTGGAACAACTGGCCACGTACGAAGGTCGAGGCTTCCAAGTGTGTGATCCCTATCGCCGCCTCGATCCAGCCGATCCGCCCCCACGTCGATCTACACGTCCTCCCGTATATTCCCTTACGTTGCAAGTCGTGTTCATCTGTCCTGAATCCATTTTGCCGCGTTGATTTCACTGCACTTTTATGGATCTGCCCTTTCTGCTTCCAGCGGAACCATTTTCCGCAACATTACAACTCCATTTCACAGACTAATTTACCCGCGGAATTGTATCCGAATTTCTCTTCCATTGAATACGCCATCCCCAATTACCCCCAGAATTATAATTCTGTTCCTGTTGTCCCTCCCACGCCAATCTATCTTTTTGTTATCGATACGTGTGTGATTGAAGAGGAGCTGGATTTTGCAAAATCGGCATTGAAGCGAGCTATTGGGATGCTTCCGGACAATGCGATGGTCGGGTTCATTTCATATGGCACTCAGGTGCAACTGCATGAGCTAGGGTTCTTGGAGATGTCAAAGGTTTATGTATTTAGGGGATCAAAGGAGTTGTCTAAAGATCAAGTCTTGGAGCAGTTGGGGCTCAGCTCTACTGGTGGCAGGCGGGCTGGGACAGGTGTTCAGAAGCCCGGAAGCCAGCTAAGCCCCACGGCCGGGTCTGTTAATACGGGAATTAACCGGTTTTTGTTGCCAGCTTCTGAATGTGAATACACACTCAATTCGGTAATTATTTACTAAATCAAAATTTGAGATAAAATACTTTTTTATCTGCATTTGATGCTCATTTATTTTTGTTGGATTTGGAATGTGAGTTGCATCCAAACTCATTTTATGCTGAAATGTTTTTGATTGGCAGAAAAAGATTTTATTGTTCCAGATAACTTATTTTATTCTGAGAGTTGCTGAACGCTGTGCGATTGATCATTATTGCTTTTCATGTCTTGTGTTGTAGTTGTTGGATGAGTTGGGGACAGATCAGTGGCCTGTGGCACCAGGCAACAGAGCGTTGAGGTGTACTGGAGTTGCATTGAGCGTGGCTGCAGGGTTGCTGGGTGCATCTACAGTGGGAACTGGTGCACGGATTATCGCATTGGTAGGGGGTCCATGCACAGAAGGTCCTGGAGCGGTAAAGCCTTCAACTTTTGTGTTACTCAATGTTGTACTTCTATATTATTATATTAGTGTGTTTGCCAATTAAGAAATAATGCATACTTTCATTCTTATTTTGTGATTTGACTTGGTATAATGGGATTATAGTAATTAAATCTCGATTTTGAACTACAATTTTGGTAGCATAAAAGTGTTTTCTAAGAAAATAAGTTGTTCTCTCTTTCTTTAGGTGTGGCATTAATTAGTTCATGTATAATAAATGAATCTCATGCCATATAAATTATATTTTGTCTCTGTAATCCTGGAATTTGATAATTGAATAAATCTGACTCCTTGCCAAACATTCATACCAGATTCTGTGAATTTATCTGATATTTTGAAGGAAGAAAAGCAGGTTACTAGTTGAGGAACACCTGGTAATTGAATGTGCCTTGCCATAGTTGTGTCCTTTCTTATCTGCAATTTCGGAAGCAATCAACTAATCAATGAAGAATAAAACACTTAGTTCTTTGCCCTTTACACTCAGTTTTCCATTAGATTCGGGATTTAATATATAATAATAGACTACTTGCACTTAGTTTCTAATTATAGATTATCAGTTTCTTAAATTAAAAAGAGAACTAATAAAACAAACTGTTATTGTATATAGGGCAAATCACACAACTTTCTCAGATCACTGGACAATAAAATGTTTGCACTCTTGCTGTTGGGTAAATTCCAAAAATGATTCCCTTGGCACAAATTTGCATGACTCTATTGTGTTTCATGGCCAAGTGAAAATCTTTCCTAACCTGTGTATAGATTATTTTGCTTAAAAAAGCTTAAATAGGTTTTCAGATCATAGCGTCAAATGTGATTTTCATTTTCTTTGTAAATTAAATAATTATAAAGAAATTATTAATGGAAATCTCCATTGCGGAAGTCAAACATGGCCGTTTAGGTGTGAAAATAGTATTGCATTTGAATGATACATATTATGCTGTAAAACCCCTACTGAAGTAATGGAGGATAAAAGGAATAATTCTTATTAGGCTAAAATGAATGCCCAATTCCCTACCTTTACTCCTTTTGCAGTTCTGTCCCAATCTATTTATTTTTTAACCTCCAAAGTTCTGTTTTTACATTTTAGGCACAAGAAGTCCCAACTAACAGTTTTATCCAAAAAAATTGTTAGACTGATAGAAAAACATTATTGTCCACAAATTCAAATAAAATATATAAAAAAATTGAAAATATTAAGGAAAATTCATTATATTCTTCCTCAAACTCCCCACTCACAACACCCTTGCAGTCTGCCACTGCCAGTGACTACAACCACCCCACCCCACCCCCACAACAAACCATGCAATTCACGACCACCACCCCAATTAATTTTGTAGATGGAGGGTCACACTGCAAAATCCGTATGTAAGGAAGTTTGAGGAGTCCGAGCCATATGGTCTTAAATAAAAGAATTGATGTAAAATCATGGTATTTTATTGTTACTTCTGATGTCAGGTCATCATTCACAAAATTCTTTCTCACACAATAAATAATGGCATTGTAATGAAAATTCAAAGGAGAAGGTGCGAATATCAGTCATTTTAAAAATATTAGAATCTAAAGTATGAGTTGCATTTTAAGTGATGAAATTTTGGAGTTCTGTTGTTGCAGATTCTAGGATTCTGTTTTCTGACTTCCTCTAGCTCACTTTGAGAAAGTGATCTGATTTTTCTTTTTGGCATCTTTGCCCTTCCTATTTTGAGTTTTCTCTTGATTTCAAATATCTATTGTTTCTTCAAATTATGAATTTTTTGGGAAAATCACAATTTTTTCCATGGGACTGGTGGCTGGGAGGGTTGTCAGCAGATGCGAGTGGGGTGCTGCAGAGGGGTTGGGATGGGGTGGGGTGGGGTGGGGAGGTTTAGAGAAGAACATAAATTATTTTTTCTTTTCTATTTTTTGTTCTTTTTATATTTTATTTAAATTTGAGGGAACAAATGTCTTATTGTTGAATTTAATGGATTGTTTTTTATGGAAACCGTGAGACTACTTGTGCCAGAAACTGGAGTGTTGGGGATTGAGATGCCTAGAAACAAAGTCTAGAGACAAAAGTGTGACTGAAGGCAAAAGTGGGAGGACTCTGCGTGCTGTTTTAACTTTCTTATTGTTTTTGAAACTGTAATGTGATTTGTACGTATAACATAACATTTGTGATTCACGAGTATGAAGAAATGGGAAAAAACATGTGCATATATGCTGCATACTTTTAGATTTATCAATTAGCGTGTCCGGGGATGAGTTGTAAACTAGTGTTTGGAGAAATGACGTGCAGGCATGCCTGTCTTGTATTGTACATGATCCATACTTTTTAGAAATTGGTTCTTCATGACTATTTTATGCTGATTGAATTTGATATGAAATTAAGTTGTTATAACTGTTGATAATTTTGTGTGCAGATTGGGTCTAAAGATCTGTCTGATCCAGTCCGTTCCCACAAGGATCTTGACAAGGATGCAGCACCATTTTTCAAAAAATCTGTTCATTTCTACGAGGAACTTGGAAAACAGCTGGTTAGTCAGGGTCACGTGTTGGATGTCTTTGCCTCTGCACTTGATCAGGTTTGTGAGAGTGTGCTGACGTCTTTGTATTTGCATTTGCATGGTTTTTGTATATGCTAAAACAAACTATAGATAAGATATAACCGTGGTATTTTGTTGTGCATGTATTAGTACAAATATATGTGTGTGTGTGTGTGCACAAGTGTGTATTTCTGTACGTCTACTCTTGCATGTACATATCTATATTAAATTACATTTTTTTGCACTTTGTTGGACCTATTTGTTTATTGATATTTTACTATGCTTTTTTGACCTGAATTCAGTCTCTTCTTTTGGCGGTTGTGAAGGCATTTTGTATGTCTAATAAGATATGAAGTGCTGAATGTAAAGTAGGAGAGTTCCTTTCTTTTGTGACCTGTATCTATTGGATTCTGTGTTTAAAATGTTTGATGGCAACCAACAATCCTGTACTCGAAGATAAATACTGCCCTACTTTCTACCCATTTTACTTACAATATTAGTTTTCAGGTTGGGATTGCTGAGATGAAAGTTGCCATTGAAAGAACTGGTGGACTGGTGGTTCTGGCTGAAAGTTTTGGTCACTCTGTTTTCAAGGACTCATTCAAGCACATTTTTGAAGATGGAGAACAATCCCTTGGGCTTTCATTCAAGTGAGTTCCTTGATAGTGGACGCTGAACTCCTCTTTATTTGTCTCTTTTTTTTTTTTCTCTCTGGTGAGTGGGCTTTCCGAGTATAAATGTTATGATAGCATATGGAGTGAGGTGAGGTGGAGGAGCAAGGGATGCTGAGTTTTTAATCCATCCCCGTGTGCAAATACTCAGAAATTGAGGATTTGAATGCTGTAAATCTTGGGGAAATTCAGAGAAACTAAAAGATAACTGATTAAACAAGGAAATTATGTCTCCTGTGCTTCCTTTGTGCCACTTCTGCAACCTTGGCCGTTTTTCTTCTAATTTGATTATGTTGTGCCACTTCTGCGATCTTGGCTGTTTTTCTTCTAATGTGATTATGTTATTCATGTCCTTCAATGGATGAAAAAACTTGTGCTGCAGTAATGCCATATATGGGTTCACAGCATAAATCCTGTCTAAGATTCAGCTGGATGTGGAACCTTTAACTTTAAGAGATTTTCATCTCCACCAACGTGAATATTTGCACTCTTTGTTTTGCTCAAGTCTTCCAGTTATATCTATCAAGAAAATTATGGAAATCAGAAACTTGCTAAAACTCCTTTTTGTCCTTTTCAGTGGGACACTTGAGATCAACTGTTCGAAGGAAATCAAAATCCAAGGGATCCTAGGGCCATGCACATCATTGGAGAAGGTTGATTCAATTGAAACTTGCTAAGTAATTGTGTTAGTCATCTTATACATGGCTGGAAATCGAGAGCAAGTTCTCTTCGGCTCTAGGATCTATTCTGATACATTCACTGTTATTAACTTGAAATTTATGTGAGATACTCTTGCAGAAAGGCCCTGCTGTTGCCAACACAGTCATTGGACAGGGGAACACTACAGCTTGGAAGATGTGTGGCCTCGACAGAAATACTTGCTTGACTGTTTTCTTTGATGTTTCTTCTAGTGAAAAGTCAGATCCCTCTGGAACAAATCCACAGTTATACATACAGTTTCTAACTAGGTATGTGGAGAATATTTTTAACTGCTTCCTTCTAAAAATTTAGCTTCCCACTTTTGTACTTGATCACTCTTTAGTGTGTTGCTTTTCTCCTGTCTTTGCAACTCTTGGGCTTCAAGATGTTTATGGCTGGTTTTTTTAATTCTTGATAAAAATGTTTCACATATCATATTTCTTTTCTATATAAATTATGAATCTGTTTAATTCGAATGAAATTGTTGGCTCTAATCCAAAATTTTTTAGTGCAGTTACCAGAGCTCTGATGGCCAAACAAGGCTTAGAGTAACAACTGTTACTAGACGGTGGGTAGATAGTGCTGTTGGCACTGAGGTAAGATGATTAATTGTTTTTATTTGTTGTCTCATGAGAAAATCTTTCTTTGTCCAGCTTTTATAATTATTTCCCAGATCAATGTAGAGAAAGGTTCTTCATGTACCCAGTGGTTTCTTTTACTGTCATTTTTGTTCTGGTGCCGTGGTGCACCTCTTTTGTTTTGTTATTATATGTGATTGAAGTAATTGTTTAATGTTGAACCCAAGGACTTGAAGAAAATTCTCAACATTTGTTTTAGGCTTGTGTGGTATGATCAACCAACTTTTTTTTTCTGAGAAGAGATAATTATCTTTTCAAGACACTAGCGTGGTTTTATGTGGCACATCGAACATACTTGTTGGGAGGAAAGAAGTAACATATAATGCTTGTTTGGGTTTTATTATAATCTCCTTATAAGTTGAAGTCAATGTCAACATTATTTTGAACTATACATCACAACTACTACCCACTTATCATCCACACATTTCGTGGGACCCATTACTTTTCATTATAATCACATTATAATTTTTCTCAAATGAGGACAGTTGTGAACATTTTTATCCCCTAAGATTTTATGTATTTGATCACAATTCAGTGGTCTATTCCTGTCAGACTATAGGATGTTAGAAATTTTTTGGTGGAACCAATTTAGACATAGGTGGTCTCCCGGTTCGGTAACGGTGGTTCAAATCATTTACAGAAAAAGGAAAAAGATCGTATTTTAGAGTATATGAAGTTAAGGGTAGTTCAAGCATTTATATGTTTGAGACTCGAGGTCTTTAACTTATCTCTGTATCATTTCATTTTCTGACGTTATTTCCAGTATTTGTACTAAAATTAGGCAAATTTATCATTTTATTCCAGCTGACCTTGCAAGTTAAGTATGACTTAGAATTTTTTTGATACCCTTTTAATTTTATATTTTGATTGTATTTGGAGTAAAATTTATTTTATCATGTAAATTTGTAAGGCTAGTTGAGGTGCCCTTTTAATTCTTGCAAGAATAACATTAGCTGGTACTGGCAGGTTAATCCTCATATGCAAGAGTTTTGTGGTTGCAGGACTTAGTTCAAGGATTTGATCAGGAAGCTGCTGCTGTAGTAATGGCTAGATTAGCTTCTTATAAAATGGAGATGGAGGTACTTATTACATTTCATAGAACTGTTGTAAGCATACCATATGCAAATCTTCCCTTCTTTGCAGAACCCTACACTTCTGTAGTGTGCATCACCACTGGCATGCAAGAATGCTTATTCTGATTCTTAGTTCTGGCTGCATCACTTGTCGTGGTTTCGGTATACCATCATTTGAATTTTACATTTGCTAATGCGGTCTAACAATGAAGACTTGATCTGCTTACATATTGATATATGTAAGGGGGCAGTTAATAAAATGTTGATTGCATGGTTGAAACTTGATTACCTGCATAAAGTAAATATGCTCGTTATTTTCCCTGCATAACTGTTTGTTAAAATTCTGATGAACTCCTTTTTTCTTTACTTCTCGTACATCAACTTCATTTTCTTTGTGTCAACATTATGCTGGATGCCATACTCACCTTAAATTCTTTACAGCTTCATTGATCTTAATTTAGACTGCTCATGTGGTATGTGCTATATTAGTTGGCCCAGTAATTTTTAGAAACACTGGAGTTAATTTTTGACAAGTGAACAACTAAAAGAAATCTATCTTTTCTGGCACTTTTCCAACTCATAAATGTCTTGAGCTGGTGTTCAATTGTATTTAGAATGTGGAATGTATGAGGACTTCGCTGTGCAGGATTTATATTTGATTTTGCTGTCTCTCTGGGTGGTGCTATTTTATTTAGATTTCAGGTACCAAAAGTTGGAAAATAGTGAAGAATATATATATATATATATATGTGTGTGTGTGTGTGTGTGTGTGTGTGTGTGTGTGTGTGGGGTGCTAGGCCGAGACAAATGAGTTATTGCTGAAGAGTTACATTCAGTGATTCAGATATTTGGCACCCCAACCTGGCGTAGAGGAGTTAATTTGGTTGGATTGCCTGGGGAATATTATAGTTTGTTTTACCTAAAGAAAGTTTTACTAGCCTCCATTTGGGAAGGATTTATAAATAGATAGAAATGAGTGGTGGATAAGTGAATAGTACTTGTGGATCCATTGGCATGTGTGGTTAAAAATGAAGTTTGACTGTTTATAAATGATTTATAAATTTTTCGGAATGGAGGCTATATTGTTATGGTTATTTTCACTGAGTTGGTAAACAGTATAAGAGAAGTCTGACTGTTATTCCCTAATTGTCAGGAAGCATTTGACGCAACAAGGTGGCTGGATAGGAATCTAATTCGACTATGTTCCAAATTTGGTGACTATCGAAAGGACGATCCAACCTCATTCACATTAAATCCAAGTTTTTCGTTGTTCCCTCAGTTTATGTTTAATCTGCGTAGATCACAATTTGTACAGGTAATATTGCTTGCACTAGTCTTTATTCCTTTTTATTTTTAATGTACATAATAGTGATTAATGACCCGTCTTCTCTCTCAGGTGTTCAATAATAGTCCTGATGAGACCGCATATTTTCGTATTTTGTTGAATCGGGAGATTATTAGCAATGCCACGGTCATGATTCAACCATCATTAATATCATATTCATTTAATTCACTGCCTGCACCAGCTTTGTTGGATGTGTCATCCATTGCAGCTGATCGCATTCTCTTGCTAGATTCATATTTTAGTGTAGTTATTTTCCATGGAATGACAATAGCTCAATGGAGGAACATGGGTTACCAGAATCAACCAGAACATCAAGTATGTGTTTCTTCTTTGCTGTTGATCTTTCCATTTTTGTTCTCTTTATTTTTTTTTTTTTTTTTTAGCTTATTCATAAACATATTAGCATGTTTTAGTTGGTAAGCATGGTTAATTTAAGATGGGGAAGCATTTATGGGAATGCATAAACAGTGCTGAAATATTTTTCTCTAAATTCTTGACTTATTATGCCCTCACTATCTTGGAATTGTGGCAGTTGAGTTTTACTTCGAATCAGGCTGTACTTCCATGAAAATAATATGTTGTTTTCTGCGTTCATAACAATACTCTCTTCTCCTTGTCTTTATAGGCCTTTGCACACTTATTACAAGCTCCACATGATGATGCCCAACTGATTGTTCGCGATCGGTTTCCTGTGCCAAGACTGGTGGTGTGTGATCAGCATGGTTCCCAGGTTACCTCTCTCTCCTAATTTCAGTTTGCTTGAGATTTAGCTCGACTGTTGTTATGCATTTGTTTCTGTAAATATCAAAGTGAGCTAGCTCTTGACGATGAATTGAGGTATGTGTGAATATTCTGTGCTTCTAATGACCCTGCTTATTTCTGGATGTTAAATTGTGTAGGTGGTGTTTACCTTTTTTTGACTTTTTTGGAATGACGACACACCTTTATTCCACCAGATAGATCATTCACTGTACACTGATATAGAATCTCTATCCTAATTGCCATGACATGTAAAATACTTGAAAATAATTAAAATCTTAGAAATAGTAGGACACAAACAGTTCAGATTCACGGGTTTACCTCAAAAAATAGGTATAGAGACAGTGCAGAACGGGCTTGTTGTAGCTGATTCTACTGGCAGGCTCATTTGTGGGAATAAATGTTGTTTTTGAACAAAACCTAAGTATGTATTTAAAATTTCAATTTCTGCAGAAATATAGAGGCAAACTACCGTATTCCACCCCCACGCCCTCTGCTCAATTGTATTCTTAGAATGTGAACTTTGATGATTCATGGTAACTTGGTTCTTGTACTAGATAATTTGGAAGAGTATTCCAGATTTGAGTGAGGGGCATTCTGTCTTACAATGCCTAGTGCAATCATCATGCTTTGTTGCTAAAGATGCATTTTTATTAAAAATTCCCCATAGTTGATACAGCATTTTGAATGGCATATAGCAACATGAGGAAGTAAGGGGATCCTCAGAGTTGACTTGTAGTGTTCGTAAAATAATTGACTCGTCCATCAAGGATCCAGCTTTTCCTTATAATGTTACCTACACTGCTTGTTTTCTTTGTGTACCATTTCAGTAGTTTTAGTGGTTTAAAAAGAATCTGCCACCCACTTCCTGTAATATACTTCGTTAATGTATCGCGCACATTGTAACAGGCAAGATTCCTGTTGGCAAAGTTGAACCCATCAGCGACATACAGTAACGTACATGAGATGGCTGCTGGTTCGGACGTGATATTCACTGATGATGTGAGTCTACAAGTTTTCATCGATCATCTACAGCGTTTGGCAGTCCAAGCTTCTTGAAGGCACTAGATCGAGTTTGGATCTTCCATCGCTTAATTGTTTCATGGATTTATGGAAATCATCGTGAATGAGTTTTTATCTCATCGGCTACCTCTCGTTACAAAATTCCAATTTTGTACCTTCTTTTTGGACCCTGAAACAATAAGGAAAATTTGGGAATGTGAAAGTGGTGCTTGCTTTATAAGGGGTCAAGGATGGTTGTTAAATGACATGGAAAGAAAAGGGCCAATGTATAACTTAAAAGGGGGGTTTTTTTTTTTGGTCAGACATTGGTAGTTTTTTGTTGCCTTAATTATAGTTTATCAATACTCAGACTGCAAAGACCAGACTGCAAAGACCATTTTATATTGAATTTAAGAATGTGGTTATGGGGCCTGGGATTGTAGGTGTAAAATTTATTTTTGCATGGATTTTATTTGTTCAAATGTGATCGTTTATCTACATAATATAAGTGAGTATAGTGTAAAGAAAATAACCTTATCTAATAGAAAAATGCTATTTGTAGTGGTCGATTACAATAGTTGTCCCCTACGTGGCAGCTTGTTATTTGAGTTATTATTTTTTTGTAATTCTGTTACTTCAAATAATAAGTTAATGCATTAAATAACAAGTCGCATAGGATGATTACTGTTAGGGTTGGACAAAACTCTCGAACTGAACTGAATCGAACCGAGCGATTTTTCATAAGTTAAATACCCGAACGGGTATCTAAATCGAGAACCGATGGGTTTGGTTCGGTTCTAGACCTAGAATCCGAGAACCGAAGAATCGAATAAGAATCGAATTTAAATAATTTTTTTAATTTTTTATATTGAATTAATTATTTTTTATATTTTTTCTAAACAAATTAGCAAATTTACTAATTTAGTGATTAATGTTCTAATTCTCAGGTCAAGTCCATGCCTAGCTAGTTCAGCTCAACCCAATTTCTAAATTCAATTTTTTTGATTTAATTTTTGGTCATATTATTAATTGGGAACAATACATAATTCCTTGTTTTAAACATCACATTTCATAAATAACAAACTTCAAAAATCTTGTCAAAAATCAGGTGTTAAATCAATTTATTAAATATTTTTAATTATAATATAATACAATTATCCCAATTTATTAAATTTCAAATCCAAATTA
>CAIGRT010115785.1:0-13540 GCA_903798405.1 Fraxinus platypoda | reverse complement strand
TTAAGATTTTGTTAAAAGGCGAGAGAAAAAGAAAAAAAATAAAATTTATTGTGATTTTGCTCCTGTTTGATGGAGATTAAAATTAAATTTTTAGCAAATTTTGATAAAAGTTAAATAGTTATGGATTTCATGAAACATGTTATTAAAATTAATTGTAAATTTTGATTTAAATTAAAATTTATATTTCAATCGATACCAAACATGATTTTATAAAATAAAAAAAATAAAAAATAAAAAAAAAAAATTCAAAAGTTGGGTGGGCACCTGCCCCCAGGACCCCCCCGGGTCCGCCCATGCACACAACACAGGGTGGGGTGGGTATTTTGGGGGTTATTTTTTAATGAGGCGGGTCCCGCTCATATGAGAGGTCCATTACTCTTGCAAAAAAACCTCCGACAAACTTCATACTCGCGGGCTCATCCCGAACAGGGCGGGAATTATCGGATATTCGGGTCGGGAACGGGTAATGAATATCCCGTCCCGTTTAATATATATATATATAGAATTCAATATTTTAGATGAAAAAATTCACGAAATTTTATTAGTTCTAATAAAAAATGACAACTCAGATTATCTAAAAAATATGACAAATAATAAAAACTTTAGTTTACCAAATATATTTGAATAATTTAACTTTTAATAAAAATTAAAAAATTAAAAATATATTATTATCTTACTTTAATGAATGAAAAAAAAAAATCGAATAGTAAACGAGACAAGGATCTCCCCCCCTCCCCCCGCCTTAAACGGGTAATGGGGCGGGGGACAAGGGAGGCCGCCCCGTTGCCATCTCTACTAAAGAGCTGAGGAGATAAAATGTGGACATGACACACGTTTTCTAAATTTTTTTTTTTTTTTTCACAATCTCATTTTTTATTATGCATTTCTTCATAAAATAATTTTAACCCCTATTTGATGGTCATAATTTCAAAATTCTTTAATTCTCGTACTCATTTCTAATCATATATTTATATAATAAAATATTTTACACGTAAATTTAAAAAAAAAATTCTATTTTTACTATGCATTCTTAGAAAAAATCACTATTCACAATTCGATTTTCTGAAAATAATGACCATCAAACAGATGCTTAGTATGTAAATTCAAATAAAAAAATTATATTTTTTAACGATGCATTCTCCAAATAAAATCATTTTTTAATTTATCACTTTTCATAAAATTTATTTCATAAAAAATGAGACTCAAATAAGGGCTAATATGTTGTTGCCCTATCGAGTTAGTTAAAAATTAGATCTGATCTAGTTCGCCCGATTTGGGTCGATTCATGAATTGGTTATCGTTAAAGTTGGGTGATGTTAGACGTGCTTGGTGTTTATTAGGAAGAGATAATTTTTAGTGAGGTTTTTTCCGAAAACATGTAGTTACAAAGTAGGTAAAAGAAATAGGCCATATGCAAAATTATTTTATTGAGAGAATATATGATTGAAAATGAATTTGAGAAAAAAATATTTTCAAATAAGTTGTGACAAACAAATGCTTAAACTATAACGATGCATATATTATTATTAGTAAAGTCTACTTCTAAATCGTTTATTATATTTTTAAATTCTACGCGGAAATAGTTTATTATATTTCACAAAAAATAAAAGGATTTAATTTTTTATTCTTTATTCTTTATAGCTCTAGCCGTGGGAAAGCCCTAGTAGCCTATCATTTTTGTGACTTAGGATATAAATTTATATTTCGAAACATTTATATTTTAATTGTTTACATAATTGAATAAATAGAATTCTTTTATACAAATAATCGTTGGCCGTGGCTATGAAAATAACCGTCGATCTGTCTTCAACCCTTTACTCTTTTTTACGAGTCTTATTTTCATGAATAAATAAATATATACGTATTTCCCTTCTAACAAGGAATAAAAATT
Source organism: Fraxinus platypoda (assembly GCA_903798405.1). Lineage (NCBI taxonomy): Eukaryota > Viridiplantae > Streptophyta > Magnoliopsida > Lamiales > Oleaceae > Fraxinus > Fraxinus platypoda. The sequence goes on along the minus strand of CAIGRT010115785.1, from coordinate 11,649 downwards.
GAAATTATTCTATGGCTTTTAAATGGTCGGTGAGATTTTTAGTATATTCTACGGTATAATCACTTTAACTTTTTATCGAACATATGGGATTATTAAACCTTATCTCCACATCTTATCTTTGGTCTTTTATATCCAAATCCATCAAAAGCTTATCATCACAGGCCCACTAATGATTTTAATGCTCTAAATTTCATTGTTCTAAAAGTTCGTTTACGCTTCTTCATCTACCCTTGAAGTTTGGTCTTACTGCTTAATCACTTTTTACGCTTAGTCTTGCTTCATCTCGAAAAAGTTTGAAACTTAACCTAGTCACCTAGCCACTCCTCAACTTTTTTAGAACACGGAAACAAACAATAAATAAAAGGAACCAAGAGACACGAAGGAACCAAAAAAAAAAAAGAAATAAAACGAAAAAAAAAAAAAAGAAAGAAATAAAACGATTACGAATATATGTGCAAAAATTTTGACCACGTTCTCGATCAAATATGAAGACACCGTACTTTTGTTATAATCCGCGTGACTCCCTTAAGAATAATCAATTTCAAGTAGAGATTTGAATATCGTATAAAGGGCAAATGAATTTGTAGATTTACAATTACAAATGTGTAATTGGAGCATGTATTGTAATTTTCAAACTTAATTTTATTTTACTGTTATTTGGCATTTGATCTATTTGAATCCAGAGATTGACATTTACACTGAAATTTATAATGAATATGTACTTTTACAATTTGATAACATAAGATGGTTGAAAGGATGGTTGCTATTTAAGAAGACCCCATGGAATCCAATAATGTCTCCATGTTTGACTTTAGAGGAAATTGCAAAAAAATGTTAACTTTTACAGTCATTTGTAAAAATGTCCAAAATTTCTTTTCAATGTCAATTTTACTATAATATAAATCAAAATGCCATCATTAACAATTTTAGATTCCACAATGAAGCTAAAATTATTTATATAATTAAAATTGTATTGACCAATAATAACTTGACACATGATTTATACTACTTATTTTAAAAAGTATCATGTTAATAATGCATTAAATACTTACTTCTCACAATAAGTGAGTAAATTAAACATTTATGAAATATCGATGAATACACTTAAAATGTCAAGAACATTATAAAATGTAGAGAACTCTCATGTTTAGAACGAAATCTCGTTCTAAACAAATGAAGTGTCAAATGTCAAGATAAACATGGTATAAAGATCGATAACAACTTTTAAAATGTCGAGAATGTCATGAAATGTCAAGAATAACAACTATTAAACACAACTTATCAACAAAAACAATATTTTAAAGAAAAATTACCTTCTACCGAGAATTGTGGAAAACATAATCAACTGCAAATTTGGATGAATTAAATTTTTCGAAATGAAATTATATAATTTTCTTTTGAATTGAAAACATATAATTATTTTTTTGTGTTTATGACTTTTCTACTTCATCTTTATTTTTTTACCAAAATTCTTGATCAATACCTAATAGATAATAAAAACAAATGAATCCATTAGATATTAACTAGTATTAATGTAGCTTCTCATGAAAGTTACTTGTTCTTCTCGAGATTCGTGACTAATTGAAAAAAAATTGCTTCATTTTTTATTAAAGGTATAATAGACAATTTGATACCAAATTTAACTATTTTTGCAAGAATTATCAAATTTGGACAATTTTCACTTGACAAGTATAAAATTGGCCATTTTTGTAAATTCCCCTCGACTTTATTCAGTTTTCCACCACTAAAACAAGTCAACACTGGATTTCAAAATAACAGAAGTGACCTTAGACATGTTAAAAACTTAAAAGGTCATTGATGCTAGATAACATTATTAAAAATATCTCAACCCATTGTGCCCTGGCCATACTTTTTTTTATGCTGTCAAATTTAAATTATATTTAAGAAAATAAAAAAATAATAAGTACATAAAGAAACGAAAATGGGAGTGAGGATATTTTAATCACAATCCTGCCTCCCGGAACTTCCAGGCACGACGGGGGCTCGTCGACATCCCTAAATTAAGCTTATGGTCTAAGATACATGTTTGTGATCTCAAGCATCAGCACATACATGTTAAGCCCATGTAGTTCTATGACTTTTAAGACAATATGAATGAAACTGCAACTTCAAAACTAAATCTCAAGTTAACTAAATTTTACACAAAACTGTGTTCTGGATTTGCTCTATTAGTAATAAACTCAAAACCATGTGTACTGTAATAAACATGACAAGTAATACAAACAATTCTTTTCAACTTAATCTCACAGCCTGATTTTAGACAGTTAACTCACTTTTGATTGATGATGAAAGCATATTTAAACGTTTCCCTTCAAGCCAACTTGGAAACACAGAGTAATCTCACGAAAATCTTCATAGTCTGATGCCTCGGCTTTTTCTAGTTCTACGGGTGGATGTTGTATAAGGTGTCATTCTAGCAAGTGTATCGGGACTGGAATGGTCTTCATCATCGCTAGTGTCATCAGATCTCCACTGCGGTCCACCATTAGGATTTATGTTCCCAACAGAGAAGTCCTTCGGCTCATGACTGCAATGCAGAATGAAAACAGAAGTGAACAAACACAGGCATAATGGAGCAGGAAAATTTGCACCTGTGAGTAAGCTAAGCAGTTAAGAAAGCATGGAAAAGAAACAAGAAGGGATTTAGAAGGGATAATATTACCTCCAAGGCATGTCTACTAAATTATTCATGGGTGGTATCCAAGGTCTATCAGCTGTGTCTGGCTGCAAATGTTTATCGGAGATATTTTTGTCTGAATCTTGAACAAAGTCTGAGAAAATGCTATGGTAGCTACCAAGCGAAGTGACAGGATTAGCAGCAGCCCTGGTAAAAAATGAACTAGATATTTGCAATTGGTCAATCGAGCCATTTTGTGCTCTCTGTGGAGATATTTTTTTCTTTTGATTATTTTGGAAAATGCTATTCCGACGAACGCTTGATGTACTTCTATTGAACTCTTTAAGTGAGGAGGCAGTCGGAGGTTTTGCAAAAGGATTTGCAGAAATTGAAATTTCATCAGATTCAGGAAGAACCCCATAAACACTTCCAGGATTTTCTATATTTGCCTCGTTGAAAAAATTTGTTAAGGCAGTAGAGGAGCTAAAATTTCTGACGCCAAAACTAGAAATATTAAGAGGTCCACCTATTTTTGGAGGAGTTTGAAGAACTGAAGGAGGTTTCAAGGGAGGACTTGCAATGTCTGTGATCCCAGCAAGGGAAGAATCAATGGAGGAAGGAACCAAAAAACTGCCCAAGATTGGTCCTTGTAGTTGAGAGAGATCAGATTTTGGTGGAATATTGGCTTCATTGCCACTAAAAACAACTACTTCAGGAGTTTTTCCAGTCTTCACTTGTTGTTGTAAGATATCTGGCAACAACTCTATCCCTCTCCCCTGCAGAAGAGCATTAGTTTCAGAAACTTGTTTATTTTACATCAAATCCTCAGTCAGAATCAGTTAACTGTTGAATCAAAGCACTCCATGGGCACCCCTGAAATCTTCATCCCAAGACACCACTACCCCAACACCACAAATACCTAAAAGAATAAAGAAAAAGGAAAATAGACACGGACCACACGGTTAGTATCCTCCATAGTTTGATTTTACTGTGTCCCTGAAACAAACTTCCCCATTCTACAATAGTTTGGTTCAGATACAAGGTTTCCTCATTGAAAACAAATGATGTCATGTTATAAATAACAATCAAAGTAACAGTAGAACTGATAGAGCCCGACTTCCCAGGGAACATTGTTATAGAAAATGAGGAACAAGAAAAGACAAAGTTTGTCTAGAAAGCCTTGATCTTGCAACAAAGCATAAGAGAAGTGAAATTACAGCCCATGTATATTTTTTGGGCATTTGTAATTACAGGAACTATTAGCTGCCATAAAAAGGAGCTGCATAAAATAGAAAATTTATCAAACTAGCAAAAGAACATACCCAGAGGCTAAACGCTTGATATGGTAGTGTCCCGATGTAGCAAAAATACAGAAAGCACGTACATGATATTTGATAAGGGTTCTATTCAATTAAAGACCATAGATTTGATGATTAAAAACATGTATCTGCATCTTTCAATGAACTTTTGCACCTATTAGGGCAAGTCTCAAACTCAATTAGTTTATTATCTATATCTCATTAATATATACTTCATTTGTTAATTCATAACCACACAAGAATAAATAACTGATGAGTAACTTGAGAAAAGCAAGACCACTTACAACTAATTCCCTTCTCCAATGACTTCTTGACCTTATTTTAAATGAGTCTTCTTCACTGAGTGAATTTTTTGAAATGAAGTCTTCCTCTGCCTTATGAAGTGTACAATCCACTTGGTATGCCTCAATGTACCGGTGACGCTGAAATGGAAATGAAACACAGTCTAAGTAATTGTCCATCAGTCCATAAGAATTTGTGTGGGGGATACAGATGAAGATTAAGTTAATTGAGATCTTACCCACATATTTTGTAGCAACATGCATGGAATAAACACAAATATTAATGGCATATTCATATCCAGTTATATGTACTGAAAAGGCACTACGTTTTCCCTTCACATTCCACACAATTCCAATGTACCAAGTGTGACCTTTTGCAAGAGGATGGATCATAGTTCCAAGACGAAAGTTCATGAACTTTTTCTAGCATTATTGACGACATGTTATTGCTTCAAATTTAATGGCCCTAGTAAATTTAGAAAGAAAAAAAATTAATTGCAAGGATTACGATGCGAGCATCTTAAACTTGATTTAAAAAAAAAAATACACTAATTACATGAGACTAGGAGGGGATAAAATAGTAAATTAGAACTTTGAAAAATTGAAGTTCAGGCTAAGCAGAACTAGGATGATACACATTCAGTTTCATAGTAGGAATAAGGATGATGGCAAAGCTACTTTAGACTTTAGAGCATCGTGTTCTCCTAATGAAATATTAATTTTGGTATTTAGATTCAATTAATAACAAACTGGTCTTCGAAACGATGGAAATCATAGTATCAGGGTGAGTGAGATGAAACCGAGTACATGGATTCTATACGTAAAAATACCTGTAAGGTTGAAAGGCAAGTTCTATACAACATATAGTAGACCAATATGCCTTATGGTGTTGAGTGTTAAGTTATTAAAGGACAAAATTTTCCATAAGACATAGCAGGAAAGAAAATATTAGATAGACGAGTACCATAATATAATGGAAAAAATAAGAAATGAGAATATACATGAGAAGGTGGCACCAGTTCAGGATAAATTAAGAAAACGGCAATATAGGTTAGAGGGGGCATGTATTCATGTACTCAATTTCACAGTTTCACTGTTGGAGATATTTGCAAACGAAATCAAGCCAAGTTGGAGTTAGTATTATCCAGTGTTCTAAAAAGCTCACCTAAGCACATTTGAATTTTTTCCTTCATCTCTTTCATCTTCCCTATGCGCGCTTTAATAGTTATTTATTTATTTTTTAAAGTCTTTTATTTGACTTTAACTTATTAATTTTTTTATTTCTAAAAAAAACGTTTCATTTGACTTTAATTTCAAGTTTTTAAAAGATTTTATCCGTACAAAAGTTAAAAATGACTTTATTTAAATAGTTAAATAAGATTTAAGTTATGGTGCTATCTACATTATATAATTATGATCTTGAGACATGTTATTTGTTACAAACTTCAAAAGCATGTATGAAGTTCCAATAAATTTATTAAGTATGATTTGTCTAGTTGAAAATTGAAACTATGAAAAATATTCTAATTTTTTCATTTCAAAAATTAACGGTAGGAATTATTAAGTAAATATAGTATTTTATAATTTTAAATGTTTGATATGTATTATTTTAATTACTAAATAATTTTTAAAATGATTAAAAATTTAAAATAAGAAAACGTTTTTTTACGCCCAAGTCTTGCCTAGGCTCGCTTAAGCTCATAAAGCTTGAAGCTTCGCCTCTACACCTAACCACGCTTTACGCTTTTTAGAACACTAGTATTATCTTTCCAAAATCTTACTCCAACCATATAATTCAATTCCCCACACACCTAACAAAGAAACAAAGAGAGATCAATATGCCAATCACGCCATGAACATTTCAATAATTTAGACTAACTCGGCAAGCTAAGCAACTAGCCACACAACACCAACTTTTTCCAAATGATTCTTCAAGTGGTTTGGCAACAATTTCAGCTCCTAAACCCAGCGAACCCTTTAAAATATATGTGAGCAATCTTAGATGAGGTAGATGCACACTGACATTCAGCTAAACAAATTGGTAATACAATTATAGGTTTCATCAATAACAAGGCAGGGAAAAACTCAAAAGTAAACAACGAAAAGAACATATTCTATAAGCAAAAACTAAGCTACATATCCATTTAACTTCAATATGATAACTAAATTTTAACATGGCCATGTTAAGCCACAAAGGAATACATTCAAGTCAAGAATTCCCAAATTCCTTCTAATTCTGAAAATTCCACGAGTTAACACGTATCTAAACTTTATAGGACATAGAATGCCCTTGTTTGAACCCCATTCTTTAATAACTCATTTTCTTCCAATAAAATAATTTTACATATAAACCAAAAACGTTTATTTACTTTTTAATCACATTCTCCAAATATCATATTACAAAATTTATTTTTCCAAAAAATGGGGCTCAAACAAACCCAATATGGAAAGCAGGTCTCTACCTAAATACAAATGCAGTACCTGTAAATAGAAAACCACAAGAAGACCTCCAACAGCCTTTGAAGGATTATCAATAGCAAAATCCAATAGGCATTTATGAAGATGTTTCTCCTCATCAGGATTCCAGGGCAATTCAATCATTTGATCAACCAAATTTCTCCAAATGCAAAGACAACAAATTTCAGTCACCAGTGACTCCACCCAGAGTACACAATTCCAGCAGTCATCTTTTACTTTATCGGAAGCATCCCTCACTTTCTTATCCTTGACCTTTGTGCATAACATTCTCTGATGCAAAAAAGCCTCAGTCAGAAGCCCACATTCCACCCGAACTCGAACTGCGGTAACAGTCTCCTCAAGTGAAACTAATGAAGCACCACCATCTTGTCCTGACCACCTCAAAACCATGAGAGCTGCATCAGGTTGCTGTCTCTCTAAGAGAGCCTGTGCAACCTTGGGATGAATTGTTGGTCCTGCAATTTCAGGAAGAAGGCGAGAGGCTTCCTAGCAATCAAGTGATGAATTATCAATATACAATTAATGCACCCAGAGAATCAATATGACTGTTCTGAAAAAATATAAATTTGGGATGGCATTTATAATATGATCTTGTTCTTAGCACTATGAACTTACCAGCAGTAAGCATAAATAACTAAAATAAGCAAAAATTTAGATGATCTACAATAATATTTACCTTGTAAAATGCATAAAAGGGTAACACACTAATACTAAGCCCCTATTTGACAACCATTTTTACCAAACTCTTTTTTTCTCAAACTCATTTTTAACCACACATTCTGACAATAAAATATTATGCACGTAAATCCAAAATTTTTCCCACATTTTAATCACACATTCTCCAAAAAAAATAACTATTCCAAAACTCATTTTCCCAAATAAAAAACTCTTTATAATGGTTGTCAAACAGGGGATAGATGAAGAAAATGGCCAAATTACTGTAAAAAGGGAAGTAGATGCATTAAAGAAACCTAGTTGGAGAAGGGACCGTTTATTAGCCAACTGACATCTAAGTTTACCAGCCAAGTGACTGCTTACTGTTACTACACATCTTCTAACCGTGGAAACTCCATCTTTGTTCTATTCAAATTATCTATGGGAAGCCATCTGTTCCTTACTTCCTTATTAACAGAATTGGAAACCACGGGATTTGACATGGGGGGATAGGAAAATAAGTTGTCGAGAAACCAACATTACTTTCTCAACTAGATTTTCAAGCTTCCTTTAAAACTTAAAGATAGAATTATTTGCAATTTTTTCAGACTTCCAGCTAGAGAAATTGTATGTGCATGTTAACATACATGGCTGGATGTTTGCATCTTGGTTCTTCCTTTCTTCTTTCTTACGTATTGGTTTTTGTATGTGGTATAGTGCTTACTTCACCTTCAATCCCTCAACATATTCCAATTTGCCAAATATCTAGCCAATGTATTCCAAATTCTATGTGCAGCTAAATTGTGAACCAACAGATGTGTCAATTGAATGAGTTTTCAGTTCAAGTTGCTTAATAAACTGCCAAATGATAGCAATATGTCTGGAAAGGAAATAAAATACCAAATTATTCAAATCAGCAGCATATTGTATATACATTTACGTGACAATCGAAGCCGTGAAAATTTTGAAGATCATTTTGCAATTCTCTTAGAAAAAAATATAGCGCTAGATCATTACACAGCATTATCTGAATATTTTGTAAATATTAAATCAAAACCATCACCGGATTTGCCAAAGCAATGATGATTTCGAAGTTATATATGGTATAGAATAATTAAGTCCGCAAGGTCCTAACCCAGTGAGGCCAAAAGATAGCATAATTAACAACACTGCATTCTAACTCAAAAGACTCCAAGATAATGAAGTTGTTCAATATGTTTTCATTTTAAAAATTTCACCTGCAGAGCTTCTTCAGTGTGGTCATCCAGAAGACAAAAGGTAAAAGATTCCAGCAAGGAGTGCCTGGTTATACTGAAAGTGGCAGCAAAATCATCAACAACGTATCTCCATTTCTCATCAGGCACTGTCCACTGCCGATCAAATAGATAATACAAGAACTATGCCAAAAGTTAAAGAATTATAAAAAAGTAAAACTCTCTGATCAACACCATAAACCACCCCATGAGAAAGGAACTATAGCTAACTCCTGTATTAAACATATGATGATTAAATCTAAACCAAATACCGCATGAGAAAGGATACGATTGCTTGCTTCGAAACCACCATATCAGAATTTCCTTGTAAGAATAGAAAGTCGGCAGCAGCTCGCAGATTTTCAAAAGGATAGCACCCTCCCTTTCCAAGTAACTTAGACTGGGAAAGTAAAGAGCCTCCATCTCTCTGCAAAGATGCAATTGATAATTCTTCTATATCATTATCTATATTTCCTCCGTCTGCCTCAAGATTTGAAAGTGCTTCCTCAATAAAGAGGGTAGAACTATTTTGTCTACTGTATTCTGTCTTCCAATTTATTGAGCCAGGCCATGAACGCTTACTAGCAGCTGATTTCCGATCTTGAACGAGTGAACACCACGATGCAACATTGGAATGCCGAGATCTTACAAACAAAAATTGATGTCTTATACACCAACTTATAATCTCCATGTGCTGTAAATCGGGAAACAGCATAAATTAACAGGTTTCCAATGTTGTACAAAAATATTTATCCAGTGATGAACCACCCTACAGCATCATCTAAAAATTAAACCAGAGAAAACTCATAGCCTGTTTAGAAATTAATGACTAAATAATATAAAATAATGGACAAATTTCTAATATACCTACCAATAGGGGTGCACAACCATATGCACATGGTAATAATTACCTCGAGCGAGATGCTTTTGTGCAGAAAACTTAAATACCTGATTTCTCCTTTAAATAATTATTACTGAATATTGAACCAAGAAGTAATGAGATTTCTCTAAGCAAGTAAGTTGAGCATAAATAAAAAATCTGGAACAAGCAATTTGACCTGCTTTGTCTTTAGTATACTCTCTTGAAGATGATGCAAATCATGAAGCTTTGCTGAAACCGAACCTTTAAAGGATGATTCCAAAACCTCAAGAACCATGGATATACCAGCTAGCTTCACAGATATTTTCAGAAGCAAATTTAAACTCTCTTTCATCTCCAGTGGTGTAAGATTATCTATTAAGGATGTCAAGGTGTGCAAAATCGATCCATTTCTACCTTACAAATATTAAATTTGAAAACAGATTATCAAGATTTAAACCTTAGGATACATATTGCTTGAAGCTGTGTCAGAATGTTTTTGAATGCTCGCTTGCACCAATCTTTAACAACCTTCTCATCAAGCAAGAAGGCAATAACCGGATCACTGGAGACAGCAGTTTCATCCATGCAAACATCTGTAACATCTGTGTCCTCTAATAAGGAAAAAACAACTACCTACGTAATTGAGTAAGCAAATCAATCTCATAGCAGGAGAAATGTACAAATCAATTTTATAGCAGGACAAACATACGGTACTCCATATACTGTCAGTACAAAATAACGAATATGCTAAGCACCCTAACACTTCACTGATCCGTTTAAGGTTGCCTTTCAGTTCAACAAATTCTTCTTTAACACAAGAAATTATAGACAAATGTATAAGAAGAAAAACTATTCAACTAGGCTCTCTAATAGGATATTTTTTATGTTTAAAACAATTGGGGTGTGTTTGATTGGCTTTATTTTTCATGAAAAAACGTCATTGGTCAACCAAGTTCTTACTTTTGAGGTGTTTCATTTGACATTTTTTTCCATGAAAAATATTTTCCAAAAGTTGTCACGTAACGATGTTTTCCTGAAAAAGAAGGAAAACATTTTCTTTGAGATAGTAGGTTTTTATTTTCTAAGCAATTCACACTTCCTAAAAACCCAACCTTATGCAAAAGTACAACATTTTCTAGGTTAAAAATTAAGCCAATCAAACACGTTTAATTTGCAATTTCCATGCTTATGTTACTTCCGCGCAAGTTTCATGCTTGCAAGCAAACACACTTTTATGGTAGCAAAAGTCCTACACATGGAAAATAATTGTAAGAAACGGTCCAGGTTTGAATAGGACTTTCCCTATTTCATGCCTTCCGATATAGGGTATTCTGCAATGACAATAGATGTGATGCTTCTATCCAGACCAAAATAAGAGAATGTTTATGGATACAGTGGCAGATCAGAGAAACCAAATTATTCTCCAAGGAGACATCAAATAGAGAATAAAGCCGTTGAACATCAGCAATCAATTTATCCTCCGTCAATTCTTTATCTTGCAACCTATCATCACACCTTTTGGATATAAGACGAGCCTCTATACACTCATAGTAAAGGCGAAGCCGCAGTCTATTTCCATCCTTCGGCAAGGGATTTCTACATATTGGACAAACATCACATCGTTGACTACATTCCTCACATAAAGTGGCATGGCCGCAAGAAATCAAACACTTTGTACACAGCGTCCACAACTTCTCAGATCCCTAGTTGCCCGGCATTGCTCAACTTTAGCTTCACTGCACAACTCAATTGGATCAATTGATGCCAAGTGTACTAATACGGCCTGCAAGTATGGAGGATAACTCTAGTGTCAAATAACAACTGTATTAATATTATATATGATCCACCGCTTCTCAAAGAGAAGATAAGAAAGAAAATCATTAACCAGCCTTGAGTATGAAACAAATACCCCTTGAGCTGAAGATATGCCACTTAACAATATACTACTATCCCTCCAATTTCTTTTTTCTTTTTAGAAAAAGGCGCTCACAAGTTCTTTAACTTTATTATATTTTAAGTGTAATGAAAATTCCGGTATTACATCTATAATATGCAAATGCGTGTATATAAGAAGCACGCAACCAAACCATACAGCCAAAGAGTAACTCTAAAACCCTAATTCTGCAACGCAGAATCCGTCTTACTGCGCAATTAAATTACAAAA